>JBBPNN010000788.1:0-16057 GCA_038090935.1 Hortiboletus campestris | reverse complement strand
GTGGGCGGACGGGGGGGACATTGGGAGGGGGACGGGGTTGTGTGCGAGCAGCATGGGGAGGTCGAGGGAGGTCGACGCGGGGGAGGGATGGGGGGAGAGTGGGAGACAAAAAACGAGGATATCGACGGTCAATTTTGTGTGATCAGTGTCAGCCGGCGTTGGAGCAGTTTTTGTTCTCCGACTGCGGCACAGCCTGGGTGGGCGCAAGACGATGCCATATGCGGACTATCGGGGTTTGAATCTGCGGTGAACTCTAAAACGGTGCCTTAGTCAGAGGACATTGCGTCGCCCAACGTTGTTTTGTCGAGGCCACCTGCATTCCGACCGCCGCTCCCTTAACTCCTTTTCCCCGGTTACACGTGTCCTTATTGAGCTGCCCTTGAGATCCCCTGATAGGAGTAGTGCCACCATCACCTCGTGATCCTCTACTTACGTCCCCGTATCTATCCACTCTCGACCCTGCTCAACTCCCGACCCTATGCACTTGAGCTCGCCACCCCACCGGTTATCTCCACCACCCTGTAGCTTGCCACGTCGCCCCACAATGCAAGCCACCAGTGCCACAACAATGTCACTTTCCGGGCCACGCGCTCCGTAGCACCTATTACCGGGCAAATCTCGTCCTACGCAGCACTTCGCGGGACCGGCCGGTTCTCGATCATTCCAGAAAATATATTTCATCAATCAATCCTCTCCCAATCATTGCGAAGCAACCGTAGCGCAAAACGTTCTCCACAAGGCGTGCTGTGCTTGACGTACGTCCTTCCGCATGCGATCTCCTCGGACAATATTGCACACCGCATCTCACGCTGTTCATATCATTCTTCTAGACTGCATTTGCAGAGCTTCATATCTTCAAAGATATGCTCGAGATTAAAGTTTCAGCTGTCCATACCAAGATGTAGTGTGTGCAGCGCATGTACATCCCGTAACCTTTGCGTCCCAAGAGGAATCCAAGGGGGTTTCACACTGTCCTGCGCATTGTCAACGATCGTTCGCAGTCAGTATGGGACGCCAAGCCCTATGATGCACTCCCAACCCGTTGCAGCGAGGTTTGTGCGAGTGGATAGGTCAAGGAGCTTTGAGCATGTATCCACGTCATGCATCCACCACTCGTGTATCTTATTGAAAGCTCTGACCACACAGTCGCATGCAAGCGCAGCCCACTACGTATGCACCATCTAACGCAGTGGCGCACACGACACGCTCAAAGCGAGATTCCCCCGTCAAGAAGATGCGCCCAATACTCTGACATTCATCGGCCGGAATTCATGGCATGCCTGATCGACGATCAGCGGACCATGTGACACCTGGCGCTATCGCTGCGCATGCCGTCTGGTATCATCGCCCGACGCACGCTTTGATCGGGCGTCGTCGACCTCCCACGCTCAGCCTCGAAGTGCGCGGTCAGGAAAAAAAAAGTAACGCGCGAAAAAGAGGGGATAAATAAGACGCGCATTGATCGTTGTCCCCAAGGTCACTGGTCTCGGCCCGCTCGTACAGGATAAGATCAACACGGTGCCCGCACAGGTCAGGTCGCTCGAGATTCGCAATCCCTCCTTCGAGACGCGAGAAAGCAAGGACCGAGAATCGGGTAACCCAAACGCCCCATTACCGGCGACACGACGCCTCGACTTCCCGATAGCGGGAGAAACACCATAGATGACTGATAGTGGCAGCGCGCCGTCCATCTTCCCCACGTTCAGATATAGGATCCGGTGGAGCTCTCGTACAACGGCGACCCTTGATTGAATACGATGATCGGTCAGCTCTCCGCGTTTGGGGTACATGCTGCTACGTGTGTGGGACAGGTGAATCATTTAGTCGAGGGTGCCTGTGAACGTTCATATTCCCCCCCTTCTTCTCCGGGAGAATAAAACCGTAAATAGGGAAGAGAAGGATGCTTGGCTGGGCATTCAGAATCCTTTTGACCGTGAGGGTCCGCTTCGATCGTGGACACGTGTACATGAGGCAGCGATAAGTCGTCGAGATTCTGGAATTGCCATCAGCAAACCGAGGCTGTGCTTGCTGTGATAGTGTATTGTCGTTCTGAACGCAAAAAGTTCCGATTTCGAGACGCCGTTGACACGCTTCTTTCGAAAGAAGTGGATCACGTTGTGTATGCCAGCGGCCCATAGTCCGACCTGACATCGACCTTCTGGTTACTTGCCCGAGGCTTGTGGCACTGAGGGAAGTAAAGATCCATAGACCTGATATCGACCTTCTGGTTACCTGCTCGAAGCTTGGGGCGTGCTTCTCTGCCACACTCCGACAAAAGGACGGGTCAAAGAAAATTGGCTTCACAACAAGCGCTCCATCCCTCTTGAAGTGTCGAGCATTTGATCTCAAGACTTCATCAGATCGAGCGAGGATCAGTCCACAGTTTCGATACAACCAAAGTGATGGCGAGACATTGCAATTTCACCCATATTTAAATAACAGAATACAGAATTGATGGAATGAGAAAGTTACATCTGCGGCAGTAAATGGCGTACCACCTACATACGGGTCAGGAAAAGGTAATGATGTGACTCACTTTTCAGGAAGGGCAACTTGTACAGTCGTAGTCCTGGAGACGACATCAGAAACGCTATGTCATGCCCAGAGCTACAAAAGTAGAGTGCTCAAGGAGCAGCGTCCTCACAAAGAGGGAAGAAGAAGAAAAAACACGACAGTCCGAGAGTAGTCTGAATCGAGTTTCACGGTCAACAAGGACCGCGAGCCACAAAGTGAACTAAAGGATGGGCGTTCCTTGCCAAGAAGGCAAATCAACTCATCTCCTCATACAGCATACAACGTGTATTTCGGTGAACGAAACCACCATTGTAACACTGGCGAACCAGCAGGAGGGGCAACGTGGCGGGGGTCAATGATGGAAGATTGTAAACCATGCAAAGGACGGGTGACGGGGATGCACCAGAGGATGACAGTGGGTCATGGAGGGAAAGTTATAGATGTGAGGCGTAAGAGCCAACGTATCCCTGTTAGCAGGTAGGACTGCTCAGCAGCGCGTGTTTGCGTCGCTCCTCTTTCGGTTGTGTAAACCGATGAGTCAAAAACCCCGTTGCAGGTAAGTCCCACAAGCGTGTGCACATAACCTGCGAAGCCACGTTGTGCGTCCGAGGACACAATTGCTGCGATAGAGAACACTGAACTGAGTGCAGTGAAAAGGAAGCACCGACCCGGTCACCACGACGCTTTTCAAAGTTGACCATTGCGCAATTGGCAACCGCTTTTCTGGTACGTCGCTCAGTCCATTAGGAGTGGTCCCGGCTAGAGACGATCGAGGGTGACAGTGATGCTCAGACCTTCCCGCCCAGAAGAAAGACGCGTCCTTGACGCGTCTTGTGCGTGCTGAGCCTCGCAGCTTTCGAGCTGTCGTGTGTTGAGAGGAGATGGCAGCACGTCGGGTCTTTTATACTACGAAGTCGGAGAATGAGCGGAGTCACGGTATTTGCCGGGGGGACAGGGATTATGGCACGTGACCGGAGGACGTATCAAGTAGTCCTTCTTTGACGCGACGAGTTACGAGTAAAGAGCGGTATGGGGCTGCCGCGCACCCTGTTTGCCCTCACAGGCATAGTCCTGAGTGCTCTCAGCGCGAGTCATGGCGCATCTCCGCCAGTCACGGTTTCCCTGCAATCCTCTTTTACCGCCAGCGATCCATTGCTCGAAGCACTGTAAGTCCCCGACTTGCTCACCAATCACCACTCACCTGGCCTTCAGCGAATCAGTCGCAATGGAAGACCATTCAACCCTCTTCCCCCTGCTCTCCGCGTTCTCGCTCACAGAGCGGCCCAAGACACCTCTGCAGGCCCATAACGCCGTCTTTACCGTTGCAGCCGATCATATGCATTGGGCTGCCCTCAACTCTGCTCGTGTTCGCCTTGCATTGCACGTCACGACGCCCCGCTTGGCTGCGTCCGCAGAGCAGTATGACCGTCACGTCGCAAATTTGGCGGACAACCACAAGCTACGCAGCCCCGAATGCGCGTCCTGGATTGACTGGTATGGCCAAATCGTTTGCGACGCCGAGATGCTTCTTCAGCTCGCCAACTCCGAAGATGATGGCGTTTTCGTGACGAAGCCAAAGCGTCTTCCTTCAGACCACGTTCATCAGATTTCTCCATCTCTCGAGGGGCCGCGACACACAGCTATTCACTTTGCCGATCCCTCTGCCCCGTCTTTCCACTCTCTCCACGAAGCGCTTCTCAGATTGGAGCCAAGCGTGGAATACGTCCTCCGTTGGGCACACGGAAGCGCTGAACACGGGAAAGGTGAACTGTCGAGTCATCTCTCCGGATACGGCGTTTCTCTCGACCTCAAGAAGATGGACTACCTTGTCCTCGATGATAGGAACCAACACCAAGCGTCCGCAACTACCCAGGACCCTAGTGATCTCATCGAGAGCGGGGTTCAACACTCTAACGAAGAACTTCTCACCTGTATTTTCGATTCTTTGCCATACATCGACGAAGAAGCCGAGACAAGGGCAGTGAAAGGGGCTCCACTGACGTCCGAAGAAATTGCCGGTTTGTTCTGTTCCACCTAGGCCTTGAGATAGCTTCATAGTCGCCCCGCAGATCTTGGCACAAAAGCAATCCAATTTATGATGGCGTTCTCCGATCCGCCCCGTGTAGAATCATTGCACGCCTATCGATGTTGGGATAATCACCATACTGTGCCCCTCTCCGACGTGGAACTATTTCAGACACTCACGAATTCATTCCCGCTCTATGCAACGTCACTCGCGCGCAAAATTAAAGTATCTGAGGAAGTTGGAAACGAAGTCCACGACAACTGGACGAAGGTAGCCCAAGGCGTGAACATGGTTTGGGTCAACGGACGGGTTCTCGACGAGAACGAGGGCAGCGAGGCGGGCATCTTCGGGTGGGGACCTCGTTTGCACCTCGTCGACTGTAATGGCTGAAATTGCGTATAGGCTCTTGCGCACGTTGCAACGCGAACGTACCCTTGTGAAGTCTCTCGCTGATTTGGCTTTGACAACAGAGCAGGCGATTGAACTTCTTATGCATCCTGTTCACGCGACATCTCAGCAATCTGGCTCCTCGGCGTCTGCGCGTGGCTCTGCAAAAACTTTTGCCGCGCGAGCTCAGACGGGTGAAGCTGAAGGAAGGAAAACATTTTCACTCCCCCCAAAATTTGCGGAGTACCTCGAAGGGCTCATTGATGCAAGTGATAGACAAGAAGGTGGAGGTGTCGTATTATACTGGAACGATTTAGCTGCCGATGCTCGCTACGCCAAATCCAGCTCATCTTTGCAAGCTGTTCGTATCACTTTTTCTCTGGTGACCTGCACTTCTGACCTAGAATGCGACAATTCACAGCTTCTCCATGTCCACTCGATGTCGCTGTTTTCACCCATGTTCAGAATTCGACAGAACCTAGTCAACGTGATATTCGTCCTCGATCTCTCCCAGATACGATCTCTGTCGCTTCTCGGCAGCCTGTCTGACCACTTCGTTGCTCGAGGGTTCCCGGCTAGATGGGGCTTTGTCCCTGAAGCCGAGGGTGATAGTGAGTCCACGAACGCATTTTATACGGTTCACTGTTCACCCTTTACCAGGTCTTCAGATCGCTCGAGTAGTATACTACATCAACCAAAAGTATGGACGCGATCGGATGATAGCATTTATTCAAGGGGTATGTAGATCCTAACCCCTCGTAACCGAAATATTGAGGACCGTCGTAGATCTCACGTGCTCATGCGGAGCGTAGACTGTCAAGTCTATCATTGCAAATAGTGCTGGAAAACTTCCGTTTACTTGACGCTAAAGACGACTTTGTCGAGGTTGCACGAGGAAATATTCCACTCATCGATGAGGTAACAGGAGAGGATATCATCGTTCGATTACAAAAATACGGTCGAAGACTAGGTGTAGGAGTTCAATCTGCTGCCAGGAAGGGCCACGCTTTTGTCAATGGAAGATATTTCACCATCAATGATGTAAGTAATACACCCGCCACATTTCAGACTGTCTCGATGATATTTGGATTTGCAGAACGTCTTGCAACAAATGGCTAACGAAATTACGGCGCAGTTACAGATTCTTCAAGAGATGGTATGTGGACATATACTGACCGACGTGTTATCGCTGACAGGCTCCCCAGGTGTACGCCGGCGAGATCACAGACGACGATACACCCTTGATGCCAACGTTTTTCTACGACTTGCCTTCAACGCTCCCCCGTCGGAATCCATACATTTTTGTCAATAGTCCTGGTCGCGGACATACGCTCGATGGGACCGGTTTGCAAGTGTTCAACCTACCCGAGGTGTTCTCCAAGGCCGGTTTTCAGACAACGGATCGTTCTTTCGTTGCACCAAGTGCGTACTATTCTCTGTATCTCGCTTCACCATCTTCACGGAAAGTAGGTCAGAGCGATGACCTCGCGATAACGGTCTATGTCATTGCCGACTTTGATTCGAATGATGGCCTTGAATTGGCGAAGGAGTCTCTAAAATTCGTGGTACGTGTAGTTTATTCTGGCGTTGATTCCGATGCTCATTGCTGCATCATTGTTATAGACGCGCTCGGCCAGAACCCGAGTAACCTTTATCCCAAACTCTGAGGCGAAGACCACCGGGGCTGCTTCTACGTTAATCTCCACTCTTTTCCACTCAGGCAGCCTCAGTAATGTCCCCCCTTCGCGCATCTTGGAGGGATTAGCCAATGAATCAGATGGACACCACGCACCCAGAACTCAACAACCTTTCACCTTGACCGAAGAGGAAGCTGCTCCGGCGGACATCACCCGCCTCCTACAAGCGAGTCGTCTAGTCATTCGGCAACTTGGACTTCGGCCTGGACAGAGAGCTGTCTTGGTTAACGGACGTGTATGTTATCCGTTAGCCGTTGTATGCATTGGACCTCACCCACAACCTCATGAAACAGCTTGTTGGGCCCTTTGACGCAAATTCTGAATTTGTCGCGGAGGATTTCGAGATGCTGGAAGGCTTTGAAATCAAGCAGCGTGTCGGTCGAGTAGCCGATGCAATCGACGAGATTCTCGGTGAAGACGACATCGTTAACGCGTAAGTCATGCCGTTCTATCACTCACGGGTCAGAATTAATGAACATGGACATGAAGCACAACAAAATTCAAGCGCGCAGACCTGATTTCGATGGCGTGTTCCATCATCTATGCCGATCAGCAGCCTGACCCTTCTGAAGTGGGCCTTTTCGATTCTACTCCCAAACCACGCACGCGGAATTATCGTTTGCTTTCGAGCAACTATATGTGAATTCCTCTGATTCGCGCTTGTTGACGCTTTATTCATCTCATTTGCAGTAAACTTGGTGTTGGTGACCCCTCTTCGGCCCAAAGCCACATCGTGGTGTTGGTGGACCCCTTGAGCGAAACAGCTCAGCGTTGGTCGACGATATTGCTAGTAAGCTCCCGAGTTGCGCTATTCGCGTAGCAAGTGTTGATCTTTCTCTAGCGGTCTTCGGAACTTTTCCCCGATATTTACATCGAACTCTACTTGAATCCTACTCCACACACTGAGGTAGGAATGTGCTAATTCGGTAGCCAAGTTCTTTCTGAAAGTTTCGTGAAAATTCAGATACCACTCAAAAGATTTTATCGTTACAACGTCGCCGCGCGTCTTAATTACGATTCCAACGGGTAAACACCTCCTTTCAGCCCTCACCTGGCGTTGACCCTCTCTGTAGACAAGAAATTCCAGCACAGGTTACGTTCAGTGGGCTTCCATTGGAGCCAATTTATACCTTGGGTATGGATGTTCCACCCTCTTGGCTCGTGCGCCCACGTGAAGCCCTCTACGACCTCGACAATATTCAGCTTGGCAAGCTCTCCTCTGAAGACCAGGCTCAAGGCGTCCAAGCACTCTTTGTACTGGATTACATTGTCGTGGAAGGACACGCGCGCGAGTTGAAGACCGCCAACCCGCCCAGAGGTGTCCAGCTCCAACTCATCAGCACCAAGGATGAATCCATCGTCGACGACACACAGGTCGTTGCCAACTTGGGGTACTTGCAATTCAAGGCGCGTCCAGGGACGTTCCAACTCGAGATTCGGGAGGGTCGCGGGAGAGAGATTTACGAGTTGGAAAGCGTCGGGAGCGAAGGATGGAATAGTCCGTCGGTGGCTGATGTTGGTGACGAGTTCACGGTGATGAGCTTTGATGGACTCACTTTGTACCCTCGACTGGCTCGAAAACCTGGTACGGAGAGGGAGGACGTCCTCGATGGGTTGCAAGCTGCATCCGGTGAAGGATCAGGGAACATTCTGGAAAGCTGGGTGTCCAAGTAAGTATTGCAAGGTTGTCATTCGTTCTTGCACTAACTTTTGTGCTAGGGTGTCCTCGCTCTTGACGCCAAAGGCGGACGACAAAAAGACGAAGGCTGTCCAGAAGCAAGGCGGTGGTCAAGCTGATATCAATATATTCACTGTGGCATCTGGCCTGTTGTATGAGGTAGGACCTCTTTAGGATCTAGCGACCGAGCGCTGAGCGGTTCTACTGCAGCGTTTCGCCTCGATCATGATCTTGAGCGTGTTGCGTAATACCAACAGCAGCGTCAAGTTCTGGTTCATCGAGAACTTCCTTTCCCCATCCTTCCTTGTGAGTGTCTCGGCAGTCCTTCTGTGCCGGATGTCGACACGCCCTTCAGGAATTCATACCACACATGGCGGAAGAGTACGGTTTCCAATACGAGTTAGTGACTTACAAATGGCCGTCGTGGCTAAGAGCACAGAAGGAAAAGCAGCGCATCATATGGGCTTACAAAATCCTCTTCCTCGATGTCCTCTTCCCGATGGACCTCAAAAAGGTGATCTTTGTCGACGCTGATCAGATCGTTCGGGCAGACCTCAAAGAACTGGTCGATCTGGATCTTCATGGAGCGCCATACGGCTACACACCGATGGGGGACGACAATTATGACATGGAAGGGTTCCGCTTCTGGAAAACGGGCTATTGGCATGATTTCTTGGCTGGTAGATCGTATCATATCAGGTATGGTTTGTCGCAGTCTGCTTTTCACCGTCTTCACGTTGCCCCGAGCGCGCTATATGTTGTAGATCTTGTCCGCTTCCGTCAGGTGAGCCGGTGGTTTATACGAATTGTGCTTGCATGGCTTGATAGTTGAATGCAGATGGCTGCTGGGGTGAGCATACGACGATGACGACGAGGTTCATCCGCTTACTGTCGCTGTAGGACCTTCTTCGAGGATCATATCAAATGTTGTCCCAAGATCCTAATTCACTAGCAAACTTGGACCAAGGTTCGCCGTCGATCAAGCGTTAGAGAAGCCAACTAATGACATGAATCCAGATCTCCCCAATAATCTGCAAGCACAAATTCCTATCGTAAGTCAGTTACGCTGTGAATCGGACAGTTGCTGATGTAGGAACAGTATTCCTTGCACGAGGATTGGTTATGGGTACGCTGATTCATACCGTGGACGTGAGTAAGATGCTGACGATGGACGTTCAGTGTGAGACCTGGTGTACGTTGTCTCTGTGACTCGTGCGTTCAATACGACACTGAACGGTTACCCGACCACAGGCAGCAAAGACAGACTCCACCGTGCAAAGACGATCGACCTATGTCAAAATCCCCTCACGGTGCGTCGTCCAATGAATCTCACGCCAACACTTTATTCATGGATCCATCCGAGTACAGAAGGAGCCGAAACTGTCGCGGGCGCGTCAAATTCCCGAATGGGAGGAGTACGACGAGGAGATTGCTCGGTTTGTGCGCCGACTTGCTGCAGACGGCAAGATTCACGCGAGCGTGGCGACGGCGGATTCGAACGTGCTGGCTGGAAGCGGTGGGCAGCCTCCGAGTCAGACGAACTCGGGCGGTTCATTGGCGGACGAAGCATCCCCTTTGCATGACGAGTTGTAGTAACAAAGTAAAGCTAGGTTCACATCTTGGCAATGCCACGGACTGTTGATCGTATAACATCGGAATATTATTAGCTTGTGTGGCCAGATTGGACAGGGACTGACATGTTCGAGTCGGCACGAGACTTTGCAAGAAAAGGGTAATCTTCACGACCGATCACCAACTTTACGCTCACTGACAGCATCGGATTATTTTCGTGGTATAGAACTAGTTTGTGGATCGAGTGGATCATAGTATACTGACAACCTAAAAGTAGTATTCGTTCAACCAGACAAAGGTCGATCTAGTCGAAATGACAGTATTCGCCGCAACCTCCGTAAGGTTGATACCAGCCTCTGTTCTCTGGAACACCTTCACCCCAGCGGTGCCCAGCTCCCCAGCGGCAGCAATGTATGCCTCGCCACCAAATCCCCCTTGCTCACCAGACATCATTCCGCGGAGGCGATCGAGACCCGTAAATACCTGATTCCGTAGGACGAGTTGGTTGTCGACATTCTCAAAGATGGCAATTGAGTCTCCGCGAGGGTCTTGCACGCCATAATTGCGATTCGCCACATAGATGTATGGGATAGGATACTCCATGGTTGGCTCGGGAATAAGAATTTCAGATGCAAAAAGTACTGAGCCTGGGGATGGGTCAGAGGGAATGGTGGAGACATTTGAAAGAATCTGGGAGGTGCCGTTGGGATAGCCAGGGACCTCCTGTAAGGTCAACGTGCTCGTCGTTTCGAGAAGGGTGTACAACATATTATCTAGAGCACGATGAACAAGAAGCACCAAAGAGACGGATTGCGACAGCGTACCTCTAATACGGATATGGCGAGGTCCACTGCCTTGGGTTTGTTGAATTTCACCATGGACGACATAATCACCAGGGTTGTCATCGACCTCGCCGAGTCGCCAAATCTTGTCGTTGCCCTACACGTGGCTGAGATACCCAATTGACACGCCTGGACTCAAAACTAGCTAACCTTATCAGGAATGAAGACTTCACTTCCATATTCGTAAATCATGTGTGGCCTCGCGACAGGCTGGGTACCGGTGGTGGGGACAGGGAACGTCCAGATGTCCGAGTTATTGGAGAAATGCAACCGGTCATACTCAGTGGGGACGATACGTGCTGTACCAGATTCATACTGTACAGGGGTCCATTGAGTGATTACACAAAGTTGCAAAGACGCGCACATTGGTGACTCCAACCTGACCTGTGGACAAACCGGCGCAATATTCGGGACCGCTACCCCCAGAGCTGAATGTATCCACTAGAGTAATGGCACCTCGAGGACCAACGGTGAAAGATTGTATTGTTCCGTCGGGAATAATCTCGTTGGTCGCGCTAGTAGATGGGAGTATTCGGATCGAATCACGGTTGAAAGGGCATAGGGGCACTTACTACAATATACTCTTGTTCGTTGGGTGAGAAATGATCCATGACACGTTGCTGCCCGTCGTGTACTGACCAATGTAGGCCAAGGAGTTGTCATCGGTATTGAACAGGTAAGAAGCGATATAGGCAGTATAACCGCCAGCGAGAATTATAAAGTTGACCATTGTGAACAGTGGTTACTTAAAACGCGAACGGAGGGAAGTTCGACATTTGTTGTTGCTGCGCAAGGCACCTTATATTGAACGGTTACATCACGTATTCCATATCTGAACGAAATTCAAGGAGCACGAAACGGTGCCAGGTTGGCCAGCCGGCCGCCGGCGTCTGCCCACCGCAAAGCGAGAACAATGTACCATAATCGGTCATGCGACTTGCTGCGTAATGCTTCTGACAAACGACTGGTGAACTCCGATTGGCTAGCCACTTCACAAATGAGGAAATTACCTCGACAACGCTTTTCTGCCTCAGCTGGGGGCGGATGCCAGTAAATAACGGCAATCTAACAACTCTTTGGCAACTGTGCAAGACCTTCGCATCGGCTAATGAGCATCCAAGTGATCCTATAAAGTGTCTTACAGCGGCACGACTTACTGAAAGCACCTCCGAATGGAGAGTGGAACCCTGAATACGTTCCCACAAAGCCACATGACTGTGAACGAGCAACTGTCAGATCATCAGCGCACATATGGTTATACGTACATGCTTCCAATATTGGATCGTGGCGCTCAACTCTGATCGCCCTGGTCCTCCTGCACTTTTTTTTGGGGGGGAGGGGGTTCTAGTAGTTACGCGTAAGTACTCGTCTCGAGAAATTTACAAATTGTACTCCCCATAGGCATGTGCTAATGTCGCTTTAAGTTATCCCCACCCGTTACCACAGTATATGTGGGTTTAAGGGGTCCAGTGGCCGATTAGGAATAAGTAGCGTGTGTGGCTATTGTTAGCATCGCCAGAAGCAGCGAGACAATACTCGTGATCCATATCAGCAGACGCATTCAGCACCGAGGGTTTGGATGTCGGTATCTGGACTCTTTAAATGAGTCTTCCTATCAGATTGTTCCCTTGCCTACCTGCCGCATCTGCCGCAAAGATACGGGCACATATTTAAGGAGCTGGACATGAGGCATATTTGACCGTTACCCCCGTCACTCCAGCGAGATTTGACCAGAAATGGCACCAGACAAGGAACGGCCATCAGAAATTCGAAATGGACATGGAACGGTTAGCTCCGTCATTGCAGTCCGTTCTCCATGGGGTCTGAAACAAAAATTACTTATCTAGTTCTGGAAAGCGCCCCGGAAATGTCAGGTGATCCCGAACTCCATGCGCCGTGCGAGAGCGATGATAAGGGATCAACCTTGGATTTTCATCGACGAAGAACAGGGGATGTGCCTCGCCCGGGATGTACACGACCTCAGAAAAAAGCTCACTCGCTGAAAAGTTCTATCTGGCATTGACTCTTATCAGTAGATAGTAACCAGCTGAGAGGAGTTGAATCCTGACTGGTCGTGCAATTGCTGTGGTTAACACAATAGAATTAGCTCCAACATTGGTGCAAAGATCAGTACGAGTGGGAGAAGGAACATCCTTCTGCGAGGTCATGTCTTCTAGGGAGGGCACTCTATTCAGTAGATTCCGCAGCCTTCAGGGCTATACCAAAGGAGCGCAGGAGCAAGTCCCTCTGTTCCATACCCACGCTGATCCGCACTAAGCCTTCCTCAACCCCATATTGTGCCGCCCATTCGAGCTCAGTATAGTGAGCAAGGATCGTATATGGGCATGCCAGAGTGAAGTTCGTTCCGAGACTCGGGCCTTTCTGACAGGGTAGTGCATCGAAGAAGGCCTTTGACGCGGCCAACGATGTGAATGTGAGGGAGAACAGTCCACCATAACCGCCTTCAGGGAGTTTACATCGGAGGTAGTTGGCGGGAGTCGTGTACTTCGGGTAAAATACCTCCTTTATGACGGCGGACGGAACGCCCTCAGCGGTGGAGCGTGAGCGCAGGAATGCACAGATGGCTTGAGTGTTGTCGTCGATTGTTCGAACGCGCTGAGTAAAGTCACGCGAATTGCGTTCCATGAAGAGAGCATCTTCACTGAAGTACGTGTCTTCGTAGGCAGCCATATGACTTTTCAAAGCTGTATATTGTCGTCCTTTCGGATTGAGGACGAGGCTGAGTCGATATGAGTTATAAGTCGCGTCGGAACGCTGACATTCGACGTACCTCCCACCCATGGCATTCGCGTCACCACTGAAGACCTTGGACAAGCTCGTAACGACAATATCCACATATGGTAGGACCTCGACGTTGACGAAGTTCCCGATGGTGTCATCAACGACCAGCAAAAAGTCGTATTTATCCGCCAATGCTCTAAGGCGAGGTATATCTGCTGACCGCAGAAGTGGATTGGATGGAAACTCGGTGAAGAGGGCAAGAATTGGAGGTTTCGTTGGATCTTTGCTGGATTCTTCCGCGAGGAGACTTTCAAGGGTATCAATGTCTGAGTCATATCCATGACCAAAGAAATGGGCTCCTGGTCCCCATTTCTCTAGAATTTTGAGGGTGTCGGTGTACGGAAATCTATGGGTCAGAGAGCCTTAGTACCAGCCTTACAAAAGAAGCAAGCTTACCCAAAACAAACGCTTTTAGCTGGAGGTCGCGCTCGGAGGCAGAGCTGGTGGGCATTCCAAATCGCGGCCATCCCTGTGGGGAAAAGAAACACATCGTCTTCACTGACATCCTGAACACCTCTACTGCTAGGTCCGATCTCGGCGTCCTGCGCGCCAGCGCAAGGTCCCTGCGGACCGTCTTGCACGTTGTCCCCTATAAGTACCCCAGCTATACGTCTGCGAAGGGCACGCTTTGCGAATGCGGAAGCATATAGAGGTAAATTACGCCCATATCGTTCTTCAAGATATGTGCTCTGATCCTTGCTCAACACGTCCGAAGGCATGACGGTGCTTGATGACTGGCTGACTCCTCCCGATGGTACCCAAGTTGTCGGTTGGTTGACCGAGTAATATTTGTTGGAAGCTCTGGGCGGTGAACGAGGTAGGGTCGGCGAGCCTAGTGGCGATGCAGATGATTGGAGATTTTGCTTGTCTTGGCCGGGAAAACAGGAGAGGCAATGCTCAGCGAACCGAGAGGAGATACCTAGGCCAGTATGTTGCCAAAATTGTTTTGCAATAGGGAATATGTTGGCAGGAAAGAGCGCGATGTGCAATTCGGCAAATTGTCGTGTCTGGGCAGAAGAGTCTTCGGGACAGATGGAGTACTGGACAAGCTTGACTTGTGTTGGGGTTCCCGCGAGTGCGGCTCGGTTAAGTATGAACATCCGACACTGATCTGCAGTCCTTTTGGAGGGGCATAACAGACACTTCTCCCCATTCACCCCGAATTTTTGTTCACAGATATTGGCAAGCTGGACGGAATCAGGTCCGATCAAGGCGACCCCTGGTATCAAACGTACCTTTTGAATACTTAGGTGTATGAAGAATCGTGGATATCCCGTGACCATCGAATCCATGATACGCTTCTCTCCCTCTTCATAGCCGACATTGTCTCTCCAAGTTGGAAGAGAAACGGAGATGGCATGCTGGGTAAACGGTGGGACTGCGAGTCCAAGGGTTTCGCTTCCGACAGTAACAGCCGTAGCCATTATATACGTGATTGTCCGATGAGGTGTGGAATTGGGTTCGGGCCGTTTGGCGGTGGATGGTATATATGTGATGGCCAGAGTCGAGTGGGAGTCAAAAGGCTAAGTCACATCTAGTAAAGTGCTTAGGTCTAGTCCAGATAGTAACAATTTCGAACTTGTCAGTTCGGCTGGGTCGGTCACCTGACTCGGAGATCACCGAGCTGTGCTATGCCAATATACCTGCAGGCCGTAGTTGGGCATTGCGATGACAGCCCTTTCTACCATGTCTCGCTGCTCAGGATCCCAAAAATCCCACCACTCAAAATCATCCCACCATTCCAGCACATCACAGTGTTCACTATGCTCGAACAGTGTTGTCAATCCATCTCAGTTCCGGAAAGCTCACAATGCAGTTGAAAAAAAGCAGACTCAGAAGACATTGTGGCCCCACAACCATACACTGGAATTTATTCACTTCCTGGCATCTCACCATGCAGCATCTGGCAATAACAATTTCAAGGTAGTGACATATAGTGAAGCGGCTGCCCATCTCAACAAGATACTTCCAATTGGTAGTGATGGATAGGCAATAGCATGGATAAAACCTGGGGCACTGCCAGTCCAACCTGCACCTGCACCCCAGAAATACCTGGACCCCCTGCCAGGTCTGGGGTCTGCAATTGCCATGAAAAAAGTATACTAGGGTATACCCTCATATGGATATACCCATAGTGTTGAGAATTCTGGTATTTCATATTTTAATATTCAATTCCTGATACCAGATTCTAGAGTGGTCTATGACCTTATCTTTACACTATCCATATTACTCACCATTATTAGATAAGTTTCTCTTATCTTTGGTCTAGACCATGACATCATTGTGTCATGAGATGTGGTACACATTTCACTATACATTTCACAGTCTGTTACATGTTTCATCCCTGATACGTGTTTTATCCCTTTATCTCTTACACGTTTCATATCTGAAACATGTCTCATGTATTTCAGTGTTTCATCACTGAACACTATAAAAGACATGGCCTTAAGCCTGTCTCAATAACAATTCTACTTTTCGTCCTTCGCTCCCTCCTCTCACTCAGTACCTCTGAGGCTAGCCATCCACTATCCTCATTCCC
>JBBPNN010000787.1:0-16067 GCA_038090935.1 Hortiboletus campestris | reverse complement strand
TCCAATTGTACATTTTGTACACCACTCCAACAGAAAACCAGACCCTCAACATATTGCTGAACTCCAATCCCCCTCAACCTCGTTGAAGATTGACGAATGAACCACATGCCTGATAGTCAACCCCTTTCTATGAGATTGATACTTGTTTCTAGTACCAACTCGACCAGGGAAGAGTACTCTCTTCACCTCGCTTCAGGTTTACTATCTGTGGAGATAAGATTGGTTGTCTGGTAAGCGTTTCTTAGCGTTTTTACTGATCTTATCTAGAAAGAAGACAACAGGACAGATTCCCACAAACTCTGGGCCTTCCTGGTCCAGTGTGAATTAAACTTCCAAGATTGCCCTAAAGATTTCGTCTCCGACCACACTAAAGTCACCTTCACACAGTCATACCTAAAGGGCATGGCCCTGGAGTGGTTCAAACCAGACTTACTCCAAATGGCAGATTGGACTCCCAGATTGTTACTGTTGATGGCATGATAGTAAGGACAGCCAACGAGGCTCAGAACTCTGACCTGTTTTGGGCAATTCGTGGCAGAGGAGCAGGAAGTTGGAGTATTGTTAGTATGTGACTCTCACACTGCTATGGGAATCAGGGGAGCGAAAATCTGGCCTTTTCAGCTTCTATAACCCTTGCAACACTACCTAAGATAGCAACCAGTGCTTCGCTTATGGTTATTGTGCCCAATGACCCGCAGAACCTTCAGACCCTCGGCATCAACTTTATTGCGCTTGCGGGGAAGTATCAGAACACGTTTATCAATTCAGATGTCACAACCAGCTTCATGTTTTTCGAGAGTGAATATTTCCTTGTGAGTACTCTAATCGTGGTGCAACTGAGATGATGCTCATACTAGTCCTTTTATTGGCCCGCCGACAAGACATCTGTTTCGTTGCTTTACTCATTCTTTGAAGAAATTTGTTCGCTATCGAACGACTACGTTGTCAAATCAAACAAGACGCAAGAGTATATGTTTCCATCCGTCACCGCTGCGCAACAAGAGAACCTCGGTCCCTTCTTTGACTCAACCAACTTCTACGGTGGCTCTATTGAACTTGCCTCGTGCTTTGTTCCGCACACGATGCTGGAGAGTCTGCAGTCCATTCTTAACATTGCAGGAGCCATCTGGGAGGGCTATCAGATCGTTAGCGCGCCATTCAAAAATGCACCTGCTGGCACGATCAGTCCCCAGTTGGGCGTGTTCATCTTTGGTGATATGCCTGCCAGTACGAGAGATCAGATCAATGTCACAGGAGCGAACCCGGGGTTCTTTGATGCCTCATGGCATATCATTTTCGGCGCGTAAGACCACTTTGAATCGTCCTGATTCATGGCTACAACGTCTGACATGGTGTTTTGAACAGACCATGGACGAAAGGGACAGCCAACAGCACATATCAATCCGTGACAAGTGCCATCTACGAAGCATTGTGCCCCCTGACTGCGCTTGGGTTGACAAGCAGCTACCAAAGTGAAGAAAGCGCCTGGGAAACGAACTGGCAACAGGGTAAGTATTTCATAGCGCTTGCTTTGCGGGAGAGAGCGAGGCCACCCGACTGATTTGTGCGTGCCTCCCAGCTTTCTTTGGTTACAAGTACAACGACTTGCTGAAGATTAAACAAAAATATGACCCCACTAACTGTAAGTACAGTGTTTTGAGATCTCCGTCGTTGAATTCAAACGTTGTATGCTCACATGAAATTCTCCTGTGCAGTCTTTACGACTTACAAGGTGTGTATTGCGCGTAATTTTTCTTTTCTAGACTGACCTGTTTCCAAGGGTGTCGGGTATGCACCGAACTCGGCAGCGTATGCATGCTATCGAAGCGGTAGGGATCAGCAGTGAGATGGGATGGGGCTGATCGTGGATACCAATTTCTGTGATCCACTCCCTGCCAGTGACTGAGGAGCACAGTCGAGTGTCGAAACGCGAAACGCGTTATCAATTGTCCGAGTGCTACTAGTAGTAATCCGACATCATGTAAATCTTATGCCTCACCCTCTATCAATGATGAGAGAGAGTCAGGCCTACGCCGTGAGTGCATAAAGAGAATCAGATCTTAACAGCTCAGCGGATCACCTGTCGATACACAATCCTACTATTCCTACTGACGGTTCTAATCCCATTACCACTACTCTCGTGACTGCTCTTTTTTGAGGTTGAGCCTTTTCCCACCAGGGTTGTCCACTGCAGCTTCCGTTCATTTCACTGTTTCGTCACCGTCTTTGAATTTGAACGTGAAACCTCAATTGCTGTTTACTAGTTTCCGCTGCCATTGGTCGTTGAGGGTTTCTAATAAATGCCGTCAAACAGGTTTTCCGTTCAACTTGCGCCACTTTCAAGTAATCGAGAAACCAGACACCACAAAAGGAGAACCAACACCATAGTCACTGACTCGGTGGCCGGTCGAATTGAATCACCGTGATATAGAAAATTATCATGCGCGTGATCAGGTTCTACTAGGTCATCCTCCAAGTTAGCTTTCAGTCATGGATGCCGATGACGCCAACAGCTACCCAAAAGAACGGAGGAACACCGTGAACAGGTTGAACAAACGAGGTGAGACCCTTCCAGATACGGTGTAGCCAAGAAATGCTAACTGACTCATACATTCTTGACGACAGCGGCATACGACTATGGGACCGTCCATGGCATCGTTAATGCTGCGTCCGTTGTGCATGTCTCCTTCCTTCCACCCTCACCCTCCGGTAGCTCTGACGATCCCTGGGAGCGCATGCCAATCATATTACCCATGATCGGGAAGATCGGCGTCTATCCCGAAAGTGACGATGACGTGCCTGTATGCTATCTGCATGGTAAGAACGCTTTGGATCCCTCTGCATGCTGAACAGCGTACATCTTTGTATTGTCTTTTAAACGCACTCTAGGTCACGTTTCCAGCCGTCTCATGAAGATCTCGTCCACCACATCCGCCTCAAACGCAGGCGAATCGAATGGACTACCTATATGCATCGCAGCGACCCATGTCGACGGCCTCGTGCTCGCCCTAAGTCCCTTCTCGCACAGCTACAACTACCGCTCAGCCGTCCTGCAGGGTAGTGCCACCGTCGTCTCTGACCACGACGAGAAGCTCTGGGCGATGACCCTCCTCACCAACGGCGTCCTACCCCGACGGTGGGAAAACTCCAGGAACCCGCCCACAGGTGCAGAGATGCAGAGTACTCGGATCCTCAAGGTACGCATAGTGAGCGCAAGCGCCAAGATAAGAGCGGAGGGACCGCATGATGAGCGATCGGATGTTCAGAACGAGGAATTCGTCAGCAGGGTGTGGACAGGCGTAGTGCCGGTAAGTCTTGCAGATCTGGATATTTTCCTTGGCGAACCAATGTGTGTCGGCTTTCAGGTGTTTGAGGGGTTCGGCGAGCCTGTGCCGAGCACGTACAACGGTGTCTCGACCATACCTGAGGACATTCGGGAGTATCTGAGGCGAGAAAATGTGAAGAGGAAGAACGATGCTATCCGTGCCGCAAAGGGTGGTGGTCACAGCGTCGTAGAATAGGCATCTGTTGCATCCTTTGAAATGGGAAAAACTCCCTCAACTTGAATGGGTTACTTTCGCCTTCCGAACAGACCAGGGAACCGAGTAAAGATAGTTGTTTGTTCTTCCACAATGGTAACACCATACTTCTTGGGTTACCATCCTGATGCAATGCCCTAGTTCGTCGCTTTACAATCTCCTCTTGTTAGCATGGGTATGGGAGTTCTGAATTCAGGGATGACGTACTTTACTCACGCCCTCGGAGCACAGCAGATGCCAGCCTTCCTTCCTTTTTGGACATGCCAGTCATGGTGAGCATGTCACTCCTACAACAGATTTTGGGATATTTTGACTTGGTTTAATTGTAAAACCAAACTTAAAGCATAGTACAAGGCAACAACTAGGTTTCGAATCAACTCTAACAAATTAAACGTCAAGTTTTCCGGAAAATAAAACAAAAGTTGAAGTATTGGCTCGGGGCTGTATTGGAGAGCGTTCCTACATCTAGATCTGGAGACAGGCCTCACCGGAAGCCCGATGGCAACACGGCAATCAATCCGCGCCCAGCAGTTTCGCTATGTATCTCGATTCGATCCGAGGCTAGTCGTTTTAAACTGTGATGGTCCTACGCGACGGAAGCTTTCATGCATGCAGCGACTATGCGTCGCATTCAGTCTAACTATCCAACGTTTGGCTTAGATCAAATCCAAATTCCATCGTATTGTCAACTTTGATCATATGAAATCCTCCGCCAGGTCAGGGTTTGCGCTGTGCACCCTCAGGCTCTCCGACGATGTCTATGCTGCACGCCTCGCGGACTATGTCGCCTTTCTCGACGAGAGAGCGCTCTTGATAGGCGTAGAAGAATTACCAAAGTCATCAAACGAGGACAGTCAGAACATACTCATGGGCGCTACAAGGACTTTTTCCAGCGTTTCGGCTCACATGTTATCGTGTCCCAACCACCAGCGTCTCATCCCGCCCGGCCGTCCCTGCAGCCCGACTCAGTGCAGGATGACACCCACCACTCGATCATGCCGCGTAAACAATAGGGCACGTTTCCAGCTCGTACGTGTCACGCTCGCCACGAGGCGTCCATCCAACCACTCCCCGCGTGCTCCCAGAATGCTTGGGCATCGAACGCCAATTCTACCGTTGATGTCAAAGCCTACTTCAACGGGAACACTGATAGGGAAGTAATGTAGGGCTTGTCATGGGAAGTTCGGACGGAAACACTGGCATGCTGACAGGGAAGTGCAAGGGCCGAATTTAACTAGCCTCCTCACCTCAAATACATTCATTCTTGCTGACCCCGAGAACCCTTTCCCGCAATTGACCGTCTAGTCCCTTACGCGTGCAATGGCAATAAGGATTCGTAAATAGTCGTGACTACCAGAGACCTTGCGGCGAGTAGCTCTACTTAGAGCCCCGTCCGTTACAGTGTTGGATGAGTCGTTCAATAGATCAGTCAACAGGTTATAAATTTGTGGTTCACACGGCACGTCGTGATCATTATGTTCGGGGAGATTCACTGGCACCTGAGCGATTCTCCATTGTACTCCCAACCAGCCCGAATGGCTACGAACCAGCGTTGATATTACCAGCCCTGGGCTGCAACACAGTGAAGTGTACAGTGACGCATCGAGAAAACACAAGCAGAATGCAAGGCTACCGATGTAATAAAAAGCACGTAATGGTAATGTTGACAGTCGAGACGTCCAATGCCGAAAGAAAAAGAACAAGAAAGGGAAATGATGCGGTTACAAAACATCGTCTACATTGCGAGTTGGACTTCAGGCGTCTGGAACGCCCCATAGCCGGGGTGGATACCGGGGAGTCCGACGCCGTTCTGTCGTCCATCGTTCAGGCTACTCATTAACGGCACGTCCGGCCAAGAGAACCTACACGATAAGTGGGCTCAGTGAACGGCTTGTTTTGGGATAGGAGAAACGCACCCAGGCATCATCATATTGCCCCACCATACCTCGTTGAGCGCATGCATGGCCGCCAGCGTCCCAGAATCCGCCAACATGTCGGCCATGCTCACGTCGTTGCTCTCAAACGTGGTCCCCGAGACGGATCTGTCAGTAAACGTCACATGGTTGTACGACGCCATGTCATACTGGTGCGCCGTGGTCGCCGTCCCTGACTGGGATGTCTCCACCTCATTCGGCAGCACGTTCAGCTTCATTTGCATTGCACCACTATCCGGGGGCGACTCAGACCCATGTTGCGCCTGCATGCCCGCGTGGGACACGTGTGAACCAGGAGGGCCAGGTGGCCCCCTGTAGTCGTGTGACTGAGATGGGAGTGCTGGCTGACTGGCAGGGGGATGTGGCTGCAGACGCATAGTGATGGTGCTCCCTCCCTTGCGATGCTTTGTGAGCAGACCTGCAAGGAAACGCGCGTACAGGCGCGGGGTGTGGCGTTCGTCGATCGCCACTTCTTGCAAAGTCGTGATGAGTCGACCAATCGAGTCAAATATCTCGTCCTCCATTTCTCGGGTGAGAATATGGACAAACTCGGGCCGAAGAAGCTATTTCAGAACGCTGAGCACGATCATCTCGTTTCACGAGGAATAAAGGAACAAACCTTGAGCAAGAAAGCAGAGGCAAATGAGGCAAAGATGAAGTGGCCTGTGTAAGGAGTTAGCAACGGATGATCGTATGCCGGAGTTGAAAAACGGATGAGCCTCACCATCAGGGGACGAACGCATGAGACCGCTTGGTGCAAGTACATTAACCATATGCTTGATAACAACCGTTGCAGATTCAAAGCACTGGAAAATCTATTTGAACTCGAATCGTTCCTCCGAGTAATCAAGGTAAGCACCTTGGTAAGGAACACGTTGTCACTGGCTTCAATGCCACGCTGGAAAGCGTGTTGGAATCCAAAAGAATACATGACAAGCCGCGAGTAGTTGACAAGGCTGTGTTGCACTGAGCCGGACGCAAAGTCAAACGCGAATGCGAGATTACTCACAATGGGAGCAATGTACAGCGGAATCGACATCCAGAATCTATAGCCAAGTCATAAACACAGTGAGCACGAAGCAGCAGAAGGCGCGACAAACCGATAGAGTCTGACTCCGATTGGAAGCGTAGCGTCCATTCCTCAAAGTAAACCGTTAGCTCCGCATCATGCCTGAGTGTCACCGAGAGGAAGTTCAGTGACTAATATCAATCCATGGTGTGATAACGTCAGCATGGGAAGCGAAGGCGCACAGACACAAGGACGCACCTTGTTCAGTCCCGTCGGAGAACCAGGATCAGAAAATATCTCCTCATGGAAACGACCAACGATGCGCAGCAATTGGGAGTAGGCGCAGAGGTGAATATCATACTAACTCCGGGTCAGCAATCGCACCTTGAACGAGACATGACGCTACCTTGTCCCTATACTGAGATTGTCTATACCAATCCGCCGAGTTCCTCGTGATATAGTCTTCCTTGATCGTGCTCGGTTTTCCAAACTGCGTTGCAGTCGATCGATCCAGGTTGAAACAGATCATCCAGACCCGCGTCCGATTGAGCATCTCACGTTCCTGTCGTTCCGTCTGTGGCTGTGTCAGCGGGACTTGATGTAGATTCAAATCCGTAGCGAGTCTGAAAATAGCACGAGGGCTGAGCTTGGGGCAAGGACAAAGTGAAAGCATAACGCCTCACCTAACCGCAAGGCCCGTGTATAGCCAACTCCGGTCCTCCTCCCATCGTCGGGCAGGAACGGCATAGATACTCATGAGGATATACGCTTGGCACAGCTCTACGGACTTCCATCCATCAATGAGGGCATTTGCCGCAGAGTGCTTCGCGAAATGCATCGCCACGGGGTATATCTCAGATTTGTCGCCATAGTACCGGGATGAGATCGCGCAGACTATTCAGGGTCTAAGATAAATCCTTAGAGGAAGAAGATAATCGATACGTACTGACGGTAAAAAGGAACGGACAACGCTGAAATATAGACGTCGCTGTGTGGAGTTTCGGGTCTAACAAGCCTATGAATGGCTGCAGGGGGGCAGACATTGAGTCTTGGTCGCCCCTGATGAGAACATTACGTACATTGATCTGGTTCCAAAAGCTGTCCCGTGACATCAGCCTCGTGCTCCCAAAGAAGAAATATAAGAACCAACATACATGTCGAATAATTTGTCCACATCTGCCGACGTCACCAATCCATGCAACATGATGTCTGGGGGGCTGTTCTTTTCTATCAAGTGCTTTCGGATGTTGAGGTCGTTTGCTGGGCCTAGTTCGAGGACTCAATAACCATCGTCCTGATGCGACGGTAACGAATGACATACCTGGCCTGAAAAAATCCTTGTTCGCGACACCCTTGAGAGACACCCATCAACAGAGAGCCACAGATCCAAACACAACAGCCGACACATACCAAGTTATTATCGTCTTCCTCGGGCTTGACAGCAGCGCCACTCGGACCTGTACCACTCCCAGGCCGAGCCCTACTCTTTCCCTTCCCTTTCTCCTCAGTTTCCTTATCCAAAGAGAGATTCGCGAGCAAGCCAATTGGGACAGTGATATCAGGTAATGCACTCCGCGCTTTTTCGACATCCTCTTCTTCCGTAGTCTCCTCCTCGGCATCCTCCACCGCCTCGTCGGATTCTTCCACGACATGGCTAGTAGAGGAACGGATGTCGGCACCAGAACCAGTGTTAGCACCGGGGATAGAGGACGAGACTTGGCCAGAGGGGCGCATCTCGCGGATAATCTCCATTCTCGCCGCGGATGCCTGGCCGGGTTGTTGCGCGCTACTCTGGAGTCGGTCCATCCAATCGACTACCCTGACGTTATCCTTGTCAGAAGGCGAGATCGCCAGCTTAAATTGGTCGATGGAGAGCGGCGTCGCCATGTACGGGTTGTGGAGCTGCAATGGGAACGGTGGTCAAGGCGATGCGCAGCATGTCGATGACGAGCGTTAACTCACCTGTTTTAGAAGAGATCCAATAATCTGATCCTTGTGACGAATCTGCGCGAGCAAGTATTCCCTTTTACTAAGACGAGGAGGTGGCGATGAGTAGGTGGATGACAACGTTTCAGAAGAGGCAGCAGAAGAATCAGAATCATCGGAACGGATAGAATCGTGCGACAAAGAACGCCTAATCGCTGTCGACATGGAATGATGAAAAAAGAAGAGCAATTTGCAAGTAAAATCGTCAACGAAAGGGGGGGAGATGGTTTGGAGGATCAGTGAAGAAACGAGGAACGGACGACAAGAAAATGTGAACGGACAGACGGGCTTAAGTAGCTCGACTGCAATATGAGTGCTAACGAAGATTGAACGATACAGCCTCTGCTGCGAGCACTGCTCCTGCCGACGAGAAAGGATGCGAGAAAGAAAAGGAAAGGGGCAAGCTATTTGTTAGCTCAATGCCAGGTGGTGATCCTGCAGGCTTCCCTGGTTAAACATATAACCTAAACCAGGCTGCGGCCAGGCCATCATGCCAATCACGGATTGACAAACGAGCAAGAAACCGGTTAAAGCAGTTCTGGAGTATGTCACGCTCCGATGCCCAAAAATGGAAATGTGACGGCAATGCGGTGCTCGGGGACGGCGCCAAAACATCGGAAGGAAAGCAAAAAGATAGCATCGCAATGGACTCACTTGGGAGTAGTCCTAGGCTTCTTTGCCTCGACGATGCAGGGATGGCCACTAGAGGTACAACGCTTACACGAATTTGCACCCTCCGGAAAGTCGCATTTCATCTATCATCACCGACCGGTGACAGATCAAAAGACAAACCACAATCGATGACAGCAAACACGAAGTGATGCGCGCCGAACCCGGGATGGTCGAGGCCGAGAACGCCATAGCGCAGGGACCAAAATCAACCGCAGTCCGATTCGAGTGGTTCCGGTTTAGGAATAGCAGGTTTCCGGTCAGGGATCCAAGGAAATGAAGCACGCGGAAGCGCAAGCCAGGAGGACACAGGATCCATGCCCACCGTTGTCGTAGGTTCCGAACAAGAAACATTGAGTGTGGAGTTGTCAGGACAGTTCCATTTGGGCATGACACGTGAAGAGGAGATTCAAAAGGGACCAAATCAAAGTGATGGGGTCGACAAAAGTGGAATAGTCGTTGTCGACACGAGGTTCCGGCGGTTCAAGAATCGAAATTGCAGTTGCGTCCGTTTCAAATTCAGACCGTGACGCGAGAATACGCATTGGTTGGAGGGGCGACATGATCATCAGAGATGTCAGAGGCGCAAACACGCGGATTCGGAGACATTGTACGCCGTGGAAACACAAGTATCCACCGTGGAGGGTTAGCCGTAAAGCGATGAAGAGAAAGTTTGATAAGCGAGCTAGTTAGGGAGGCACTAGCAAGGGAACGAACCTTGAGCCGTTTGCAATAACTGCATGCTCCGATTCTGGATGGTCGTGACGTGGGAGCCAGCGACGGAGACGGAGAAAAACGTAGTAGTATAACGGATGAGCAGCATCACCGAGCCGAAGACAAGACGGGGTGCACCAAGACCATCCGAGAAGCCGGGGCCGTCGTGCGTGACCGGCAAGTTCGCGATGGCAAAGCGCATCCGTAACGTCAGAAATACGGAACAGCCGGGACGGGGTTGGGACGAGAGACATGTCGATAGACGAAATGGACCCGGTAGCAACGGGAGCACACCGCCAATCATTGCATTGATGCGCCGCACCATGCCAGTCGACGTGGGGTGGGTGGGCAAGTTGTGGGGTGGGTTGTCAGGCGCAAATAGCCGGCGTGGCGGTGTCCAAAAATAGCCGGTCCGCGACCGGTGTTCGGTACCCGGATATAGAGTATGACCGGTAAACCCAGCACCCGCAGTACGCACAAAAATTGGACGCAGATGAATAAGAGAAAAAATGGAGCCCGGCTCACCGGAAAATGCGGTCCGAAACATGCATGTTCAATCACGACGAATAGTGATGAACATGTCCGTTGCAGTCGCAGCGCAGTTGGGATGATGAGAGGTGCCGTGCAAACATTTGTAGAATGAATGAAGGAGAAAAACGAGAATGAAAGCACGCTCGTCAGTATCACATCATGCTTTATCACAGGAGGGAAAGGGGCAGCGAAATAAAAGGGAGACGCACTTCCGTCCACCAGGTAGTCCTGGGGCAGCCTGAACTGTCCCTCGTCCAGTTCCTCCTAGTTCGCCAGTCCCTGCACTCCCGCTGAAGCCAAAACCGGAGGTGCCACTCGGACCACCACCATCATCCAAACCAGGTACCCATTCAACGATCTCGTCATCATCACTGTCATCATCGCTCTCGACCAAATTACCTCGAGATGGCGTGATCACGATCCCTGCAGACGGATCTGACCGTGGGCGCTTCGGTGCACGAGGTCGCTTAGTCGAGGTTCGGACAGGCGGAGCACGGGTACCAAGTACAGCAGTTCGCACTTGACCTTGAGGTTCTGCCATTTGTTGCGACTGCGCCTGAAATTCTGAGCGACTGTGAGGGTTCGCGGATCCTGAAGCTGGCGTCGCATGGGAAGCGGAGACAACATCGTATTGATATCGTCCCTGTGAGGGCTGCATATGCGTGAGGGCTCGCGCATGTTGTTGTGAGAACCCGTGGTGAAGATGTGACGGCTGCACCGAGTAACCTGGCTGTGCTTGGTAGCCTGAACCTGAACCGAAACCCGAGACTGGAAACACGCCACCCATGGGGACACCTGACGATCCCTCTCGTGGCTGCGGTGGCGACCCAGTAACGGTCGAGACGGAGGTTGAATGTGCATGGCTGGCGCCCCGCCCCTGCCCGTGTCCACCTTCTCCCTGCCCTGATACCCCTTCCCGTCTCCTTTGCACAGGTAAATCACCCCTTGATTCGTCCTCAACCGCATATTGGGCTCCATACCCGCGCGACTCCACCATCCCCGTCACTCGCGATCTCTCTGATAGCCTTTCCGACACCCGGGAAGACTCTGATCCCACCATTCCCGGAGATACCCCGCTGGCCCACCCACTCCCACTGCCATCATCAAGCGATGACGTCGTATTTGTCCCCCGATAGCTGCCATATGATCCTGCCGGAGATGCCGCTATGTGTCCGCCAGTACCTGTGTGCACCACATCGTTCGCGTTAGCTCTTGTTGAAGTGGAATCGGAAATGAGAGAAGTGTGATGGCGTAAAGGGTACGAGTCATATCCTGAGGTAGAAGACGGAAATGCAAGCGGAGACGGAGAGCGCGAAGGGTTCGAAAGAAATGAAAGTATGGAGGACGAAGACGAGGGCGAAAGCGAGGCACATGTAAGCGGAGACGACGACGACGATGGCGGAGTGTGTCGGGTCATCGTACATCAAGATCACAGATAAATGGAAAAAAAGGTCTGAGAATGAAGAAGGGGAAAGCAGAAAAAACGGAGGAATATGGTGTTGCACTGCCCTGGGGGGAGGAGCCTCAAACCCAACTATACTTGATACGACCACGGGCCACCGCGTTCGAAGCTAGAAGTTCAGAAGTGATGACAGCAAGATCCCGTGCGACCGAATAGTCAAGGGGTCAATACGTCCCCCAGGCAGTTCATATCAAGGACGACCACAGCCACAGATAATTCCGCTTGCCCCGAATCCTATGACTCGCGCTCTATGAACACCTCGGATCGCCCGTACCAGAGTCATCCGGAAGATAACGCTTCAGGTAGAACAATCCGCATGTGCATTTTCTGCAGCGCCGAGAGACCAATATGGAACGACGCCCTGACGAGCGCGCAAATGCCCCAGGCAGAAGGCGAGGTGACATGGAAGGGATGTCATCCTCGGGATAGGATGCATGGAAAGTATGCCAAAACAGGACGGGGGCGCGGTGACTTTGGACAAAAATGGAAGACACGAGGCTCAATTGCAAAAAGTGAACGAGCGGTTCGCCCAGGGGTGTTCAACGAGCAACAGTCACGAGTACTGGCTCAAAATATGCCCCAAAGCATCAAGATGTGGCGTGAAACTTAACGGGAACGATAGCAGAGTGAGAGATAGGAGATAAGAATCAAACAAAAAGGGAACTTCTGACAGAAGGACGAAAGCACGACTCACCGGTATCACTTGCGGGAGTGTTTGAGTGAGTTGGAGGTGTAAAACCCGAAACATTGGAATGTGGAGATGAGTGTGTACGAGTTTGAGGATAGGCCCCGGAGGCTGGCGGATAAACATCATGCTGTTCAAAGACGAACAAGATGAGTCTCTGAAGATAAAGGATGCAGCAAGTAGAAGAGCGTAAGAGGAAGCGAAAAGTCGTAAGGATAAGCACCCCCAGAACCAACCACAAAAAGCAAGATTCGAATTCAGTCCCCAACGGGTACCAATTTAATGAGGAAGACAGTGGCTAGGGGCCAAAACAGATATTACAGAAAGATTGGACGCACAAGCGATGATAGGCTGTGACTGGCTTGAACATCGTAATACGGTCCCACTGGTTCATTCACATGCTCCACGGTGATCCCTATGTCCGCTTCCGACCCTGCTGAAGAAGGATAATACTGCTCCGTGGTCTGAGGATAGGGATTATTTTGAGCGGTAACGAAATCCGCCACTGAAGAAAAAGGGGTTCCTTGAATACGATATTCTACAGGCGCGTTGTGCGCGTCGGAAGTGCTTGGCTGATCATGTGACGTAGGAAGCGCGGTTGTATGTTCTTGCGACTGACTCTGTGTGGGGTGGGATTGTGAACGTGAATGTTCTGGTAGAGTATGTGAGCGAGATGGCGGTAATGAGAGTAACTCTTGCAACCGTTGGTTCGCGAGCGTTCGGGGGGCCGGACCCCGTTCTTGAGTCTGAACACGACCAAAAGCACGCGCCAGAATTGGAGTAGATGAAGTGTACGGAGGTAGAGATTGCTCACCTGACCCTCTACTCTCCTTTGTTCTCGTTGCTCTGTCTGACTCTGACCCTGTACTGTCGTAGGGTCGTGGTGTGGTGGGCCCCTTTGCCGACGTGGAATAGGTATAATCTGGCGATGTTGTTGCTGCGAGTGGGAGGGCAGCTGAGGGCCACCGCCGCTGGGATCATTTGCGCGATAAAAGTCAAAGCCAGTTGCACTGCGGATATACTGAAAGTTATCGCCACTTGTTGAAGCGGAACGAGGATTGTTTCCAGAACTGAAGGCCGAATCACGGGATGTGATTGGATTGCCTACGGCGTCAGAAAGGGAGGGGGCAAAGGGGGCATCCCATCTGCTGAGGTGGTGATACTCGGGGACGGCGCTTGTGTGTGTGGGATCGTAAAAGGATAATGCGGAGACGATCATGGAGGATGTAGAAGGAGATGTGCCGGACAAGGGGCGGTTGGTGTTGGTAGGAGCAGAGGTGGAGGGGGGGTAGAACGAGGTTGCTGGAGGTTGGTGAGAATGATCACTCGAGTAAGGATGTGGATAGTTCTGTGTGAAATGGGAGTGCGAAAGGGCGGAGTGAGAAGGATGACGGGAATGACGATGGGAGGTGAAGGGAAGGGCAGCAGAACTCTCGTGTAAATTGGAGACGCCGCTCTGAGTCGTCCTGGGTGCTACAAAGGAAATGGTGAGGGAAAGGACGGAGGAGAGGTGGGAGGGGGTCGAAAGTGCGATCGCGCAAGATCTGTCAATATTTGACGGGAAATGCGACAATGGACGGGAGAAGAGTGATCGAGGTGGGAACATACGGAGAGCTTACCTCCGGTGGAAGAAAGTGGAAGATCTTCTTCGGGCGTCCGGCGGTTTTCCATTGCGGATAGAGATTGAGTGGTGCAAGATGTAACTCTGATGAGTATATATGTTGGAGGTAAATAGAGGTGGTGGTATGTGCGCGAGCGGTCAAGGATTCGGTTGAAGGACGAGGACGCGGAGAAACGAGGCGCGCTCAACAAGGAAATGAATCGATGGAGAGGCGAAAGAGGGATTCTCGATGGAGGGAGGTCTCGTCGCCGGGGTGCGAATCGCGGTACGTGAATGGAAAGGGGAGAGCCTGTGTCTAGTGCCACGGCATGTGAGTACGCAAGGACGCACCGCCTGGGGTCGAGAAGAACGTGCAACTTGTCCCGCAGTTGCAACGTTGACTGTCTTTTATGAATCAGAAATACCTTGCATATGTCCTTCCCCTCGGTCCTCGTTCCTCAGTTCTGACACCGCCACACTGGATGGCCGCCCGGTTTCGCTTCATAGCCGGACCGTCTCCTCGTAGTATAACACCACCGCTTCTGACTGCATAACACCACCGAAAACACCCCCGCGTCGCGCTGGCAGCCAGCTACTCAGCCTTTCGGTGTCGTTTGTCATCAGACTCGCCTCAGTCCTTGCGTCATCACCCGACTCACGTGGGAATCTCCTGCTCGTCGTGACATTGCTGTGTCCGGTTATCATCCCACTGAACACTGCATCACTCCTATCCACTAATCTCTCGCATCTCAGTCAGTCGCGCTCGTGACTCTGTTGTTCTCGGCCGATCCTCCTTACTGCCACCCGACACCGAAGCTTGTGATTGTTGCCCCTTCCTGCCTTGTCTCCTGACTACCGTGCTTTGTCAATGTACGATTCTAAAGCAGACTTGCCTGGCCTGCGACTCGCAAACACAAAGCTCGTATCTCGGTGGTAAACTCCAGTCCGCCGACCTCGGATATAACGTGCTATATTTGCCTGCTTCCAAGCTATCTAATTTACCGCCCTACTCTGCATTCTGCCCAATGAGTGCATGTCCAGAACGTTAAGGTGTCGCGATCTCACTTCACCGTGCCTTTTTTTGGACTGCCATTCGCCCCCTTTTGCCGCCCAAACACCGTATTTAACTACTCGCCTGGCAGGTCGGTCATTGACTTGTCCTCAGATCGGTGGTCCCGAGGAAGTTGGAGATTTCGTGCGTTGTATTGTGGAGTATCTGTGGCTATCGTACTGGAAATCGGTCAATATAGTGCCGTGTTACTTGGGTCGAAGCCTCACATCCGATGTTATTCCTAGCACCTTTTCCCGATTCAGTTCTCATCAACGGAAATGGGTCCAAACATTCTGATGTAAGTATATTCCAACACACGTCGCTATTAACACTTATTGGATTGCTCACGAGCATCAAACCCGCGTCTGGCCCGTCAGTAATCACACTTATCCGAACCTAGCCGTCACGGAAAAAATTGCAGATCGGCGATCGCGTGATAGCAACATGTATACACGGTCAACATTTGACTCGAAAACTATTCGACTGTCCTGGAAGATCTATAGCTTTCCTTGACGTGAAGACGCCTACCAGGTGCTCTACACACTGCTGGAAATTGTGGGTCCAGACCACTTACGATGTGCTTGGTCATTCGTCCATCAACACCACTGAGTCCCACGTCATGCTGCAGCTGGCGTCTCGCCCATAGCCAGATTCAAGCTATCAGCCCGTGCCATGTTAAAGCTTCAAGCCCATCCACACCACAGTTGGCTAACCAACCACGTCCACTCTTCCCCCTTCTTTTATTTTCTCCTCTCTTCTTTTTATCTTTCCTTTCCTTCCCCTATATAAACACATGCGGTTTCGCGATGCTTTTCTATATCGGGTTATTCGCAACGGTACGACTCGTAATATGATAGGTAGCCGACCTTGAAGTTTGAACATTCACT
>JBBPNN010000786.1:0-16075 GCA_038090935.1 Hortiboletus campestris | reverse complement strand
AGCAATGAATGGAGGGAGTCAAGGGCGTAGGACACACGCTGAATCAGGAATAACACCAGAATACCAAGCCATGATTGGGAAAAGAAGTAGGATTTACCTTGGGAAAATGTGAGAGGGACAATGCGGAATACATGATCGGGATGTACTCACAGCTGTGAAGGTTCGTTCATGTCGAAAAGTCGATGAATTTTTCTCGGATGATGACAAAAGGGGGACGTACAACTGTCATGTCATCAGCATACAAGACACAAGCGAATGTCAAAGTCCCACATACTTCCTGGGTTTGGGCTCCTCCAAGGAAAGCTGTAGAAAGCTCGGCGAGGGTCGTTTATGGTAGAAAAACGTTGCCTACTGATCATATTCAAACTAAACGCGTCGGGTTGAGTAGTGTCACGAAACAGAGATCGTTCATAAACTCACATAACGAGTGCATCACCGATGTAACGGATCTAGAGCATGACGTAGATACTCTCAAAGAATGTAAACACAAGGGCAATTGACATACCAATATATAATTAATACTTCCGGAGGAGAAGAGGCGATTCTGCTAGCAATGAAGTTGTCGTGACGTCCACAAGAATACCAAGCAAGCGCGCTCACCCAGATATGATCGACCTAGCCCATCGTACATCAGTCCATACAAGTCACACACAGTGCAGACGCTCACCTCTTGATCGAACGTGAGGACTTTATAGATAATCAACGACAATATCGAGAGTCACAGAGCATGGAGGATACTTGCCATGATCATACAGAACGACGATGGAGCCAGCAGCTACCAAGCAATTGTCGTGAATGATATGCGGGGTGAACAGAGGAAGACCAACTTTGACACATCTGGGCGATTCTGAGAATGAGTGCAGTCTGGACGTATTCCGAGTCAGTTGAAAATGCACTTGGCATCATGGTACGGATACGAGGCCGATACGAACGAGTTACTGAGCGATTTTAAGGCGGCTAGAGCGCCTCTCGATTTCAAATGAAACCTGAACTCTTATTAATATTTTAGGTCATTGGCTATGCACGCCACAGTTAAATCTGCATCGCACTCACGTTGAGTTGCTCCGACCGGGGCACCGTACTACTCTATCCCGGAGGAAGAATGCCAGCCGTACCGCACGATGAGAGATTTGCGTAGATGATGGTTTGGACTTTGTGATCCGTTTCGCCTGTTTTCGGACGACCGTGTCGGAAGACATGCACTTTTATCACGGCTACCGTCGAACGTCGTTTCAAGTTCAAGTTGGGCCTGTATTCAAACCAGGGTCAACACGCACAGGAACTGACACCGTATCACCAATTCGGACCCAATTTCCAGTGAACTGGCAGGCGCTGCACGCGCATCAAAATCCCGTACATATATAATACTCAGGCTAGTATTGTCACGGTACGATGGCCGCGGCGGCTATGCAAATCGGAACCAGTATGCGCAGCGATCACATTGTGGCACAGCACGCCCAAACAGGGTCTAAGCCACTCCACCACCAGCACCACACCGACAAGGGACTTTGGACAATAACCATGTTCAAGTCTGCGGCGACCAAGATCGCGCACAACACCACCATACCTGCACTCGCAGGTCATTCCGACCTCAGGCCACTTCAAGACCTCATAACCGCCGAGAAGACGGTCCTCACGTCGTGCGTCTGACTCGTGTACATCGTTCTCCGACTTGTTTGCATTGACGTGCTCCTTTTGTTTCGTTTCCAGGTTGCAAAAGCTGAGAGTGGATCTTGTCAAGGCGGAGGATGCGCTTCGAATCTGGGGTCAAGGGGAGGGGGATGACCTTTCCGTACGCCCCACACTCTCGATGCCGTTTATATGGGGGAGAGTCTGACGACTGCCTTTGCAGGACATCCTCGCCGCGTCGTCGACGATACTGGCGCACTTTGCGACCGCCCTCTCGACCTATTCGTCTCTCCACCACGCCGTTCGGGACAGCATGAAATCCGTGCGAACTCGTGAAGAAGCTCTCGACGAACTCCGTCGTCGGCGTCGGCGTGTCGGCGCATCTGCCGAGGCTGCCGAGAAGAAGCTCCACAAAATGAGTCCCGAACACAAGAACCTTGCCATACAGACGGATACGCTCAACAAGCTGCGCGATGAAATGCGGGCCCTGGATGGGGAGATCGTCCGTGAGGAGGCCGAATTGGGGGATTATAAACGCAAGTGTGCAAAGGATTGGATGGGCTTCAAGTTTGGGGGTCTCGTCGAATGTTGCGAAAAGGGCGTGGTGCGTGCATTCCTTGTTCTCTTTCCCCCCCTCTGAATAGTGACGGCTTTAGATCGTGGGCGACATTGGCAGACAAATTATACAGGCAAGTTTGGCACTATCGTACACCCACATACTCCTCTGACGTTGTCCTTTTGTCCTGCCATATAGTCCATCCCCGAGGATATTACACAACCAGGCCTTCCCCGCGCATATTATAACGGGCACGGGCGTGTAGGCGACCTAGTTGTTGAGGCACAACGTGCAGTCTCGCAGGTCACCTTTTCGGGTAACCCCTCAGGACACATTTCTACTTCCGCACCCATCTCTCAACCCTTAGTTCCGAACTCTCAACTCCCTCCCACCCAAACACCTTTCCTTCCCACACCTTCGTTGGGCAGTGAACTGACGTTGGGTGTGGCCACTTACAACCCGCCACTGGGCCCACCTCCGGTATGTCCTGTGACTATGTCGCCTTGCTGTTGCCTGGAGGCTGGTATTCTTTCATACTACCGCCACGCAACACGCATTGAGGAATATGCATGCTGACATATCCATCATGTTATAGAATAGGCGTGCTTCGGTCGATGAACTCGGTGTACACGCGCCATGGGTGCACCCTGCCCCGCAGTTCTCGTCGATGCCTACAAATCGGGAGCTTGATCCCGCCCCGGCATCGTCGTCGGTGGGTCCCATGCAGTCGCTATCGATGCCCACGCCGTATGACAGTCGGGTGGTACGCACCGAGGAGAACCAATCATTGATGGCATCCATCACGGATGCCCTCTCTCAATCCCATCGCGGATTTACCATCGAGGAAGCCACCTTACTCGAACACCCCGGCCACGACGAACCCGTGCCAAAGTACGAACCCCTCTCCAGCGACGTAGGTCGATCGGCCAAGAGTGAACCGCACGGCCCAGTGACAAACGGACACGTGAGCTCACCTCCGCTCACCGAGGAAAGGGAAGGAACCAGAAGAGCGACGCGACGGAGTACATCACCGCCATGCCTTCCACCGGGTGCAGCGCCGGCTGCGGTTAGGGCTTGGGATGATAGAATGGGTCAGGGTGAGAATGGTGCTCATTCTGATCGTCCGACATCGTCGAGCGAGGATGTGCCTTCACAGCGACTTACTTCTTCCTTGGAACGGGATGGGGAAGAGCAGGAAGGTTTAGCTTACGATCGTGACAGCCGATATTCGGGAGAAGGAGGGGTTGATGGGGATGGTAAGCATCTCGAAGAAGACACCTTGTTCGCAGAGAGTGGTGAGGAGGCAAGTGTTGATGCAGTCACGACGACCTACGACGAGGAAGGCACGATGCCTATTCAAAGATCAGTGTCGACGGGTGGAGTGTCCAACGTAGGTGGCACGTCACTTGCGCGCGCAGATAGTCAATGGCGAATCCCACGTGTTCCACCCCCGTCTGTGGATCCAGACACGAATGATGCCCACCAACCTTCTGCACACAAGCGACAGAGTCTGTATAATACCAGGACGGGTGCCCAAGAAGACGAGGAGCTACGGACGGACGAATCGGCAGACGAGTTGGCGCGCAGTGCGGCTGCGGAACGGGAAGTTGCGCGAGAGACGGACGCGTTGGCGTTTAGTGCAGTTGCACCTCAGTTCATCACGAGTGGGTATGCAACGCCGAGGGCGCCACCGCCGGGGTATGGATTGGCGCTGTCGGCACAAGGTCAGTATCCACCTTCGTCGTCCCCGCCGCAGCCCTCTTCTTTGGGCAGAACGCCTCAGAGCTCTGCCTCCTCATCCCCAATCCTGCCTCCCAATCCACCGTTCGCCAATCGAGGTGGGGCATCGCCGATGATAGAGGCGCGACCGCCGCTATGGCATCATCGTTATACATCGAGCGAGAGCATTCCTGAACGACTCCCCACGCCCACGCTCATACCCGCTATCACTACCACCGTCGTGGGCGGTGGTAGTGCGGATTCACCGACGTCGCCCGGACCGACATTCCCCATATACCGTCCCTCACCACCCGAATATCCACGCCCGACACCGCCGTTTTCATCACCGCTCATGGGACGCTCCACGTCGTCGTTGAACAGCGGAGGTGGTGCGAGTCCAGGCGCTGGACCACGGACGATCTCGGCAGCTGCATTCCGGAGACAACAGGCGCGGTCGCCGAGCGGGACTGTAACGGAATCGGGGCCTGCGGATACGAGCCCTCTGACGTTGAGAAAGCCGTCTGGGTCGCCTTCGATGTCGGCGTCGGTACCACGGCATGCGCAAATGGGCCCGGGATCAGGATTAGCGTCGCCGGTGCCAGTGCCTTTAGCCAAGGATTCACCCAGGGCGATGTTGTCGGTCGTGAACCCGGATCCGCGGGCGTCGGATGAGAAAGAGGGAGAGGGGCAAGAGTTTGATCAGAGTGCAGGGTATGGTGCGGGGAGGTATGTGAGTGATTTGGAAAAGTATTGAGGCGGTGAGTGTTGAAGATGGTAAAAGGTAAACTGTGAGACTGGCTTGGGTTCGCTTTTTCAGGACGCTCAGAAACGTGTGACGTGCGGTCAATTGGTTCGTGTTCGTCTCGCTTCCTTATTGTGATTGATTATGTCGATGTGCGCGGACGTTGGACGATCTGGATTGTGCTCGAGGTTGAAGTTATTGTACTAGTATTGTCTTGAGTAACGTGTTATTTGTTTGTCTACTATATCGATTGTATATGCATGACTTTTCAGAATTAGATAGCTCCCCAAACCAGGTGCGATCAACTGACAGTCGAGGAGGAGCAGGTTATTTAGGGGTAAGCACCACGTGATCTGAAAACTTTATTTCAGCCACCTGTACAGTTCTTTCCCAATGCGGACATATCTCATCACTTGTCTGCTGCGTTTTGACAAGGCGACCCCGATCGTTTTCGACGTTGCAAGGTATGTCCCATCGTCAAACGTAGCTTGGTGTATTTATTGGACGTCCCACAGAAGTAAGATAAAAGATGACGCACGACGCTGTCTGGTTCTCTCGTCCCCGCAAGTTCGGCAAGGGAAGTCGTCAGTGGTGAGTGGTCTCTCGTGTTGGTCGAATGGTTTCTGATTGTGAACGTGCCACGGTGTTCTCGCTGTTCCATCGACGCATCTACCCTACATCGGCGCACCCCTTCCCCTTCCCCTCCCTGCACCTCGCCCTTATCCCTTGCCCAACCGCAAACACGGCCACACCACCCTCGACCGCGTCTCCAGCCGCCTCTGCGCGCACCAAGCAGGTCTCATTCGTAAATACGGCCTCGACCTCTGTCGTCAATGTTTCCGCGAAAAATCCGCCGCCATCGGGTTCACCAAGGTAACGCGCTCGTCCTCGTCCTCGTTCACGCCGGTATGCATGGCTCACGCATCGTGGCGCCGTCTTCCTATAGAACCGGTGAAGACGCTAGGCTGCTACTTTTCTTTTTTTTTTCACTGCCTGTATGTTATCATGACGTGCGTCTTGTATGTCGCTATGGATGCATGAATCGAGTCCCTCTCCCACCCTCCCTTTTTATATATATTCGCGACAGCATCTTTTGAGCGAGGGGTGGTGTACGGATTGTTTTTGGGCGCGAGAGCGGCACTTTGAAACGAGGGTAACTGTCAATGGTGAGGGCACAAAATGAAGAGACGTGGTGAGGAGCGGTCGTCAAATTTCCTTTTTCGCCCGCCATGACTGGTGGGACGTCAGCGAGCTGGTTAGTGGCTAGTGACAGACGAGTGTGAGGGTGATACTCTACGCAAGTACAACGCCGTAGTAACAAGACTTTGCGTGTGCTGGAAAGACGTAGGGCAACTTTTTTGGATTCGGCTTTCAAGTTGGTCCAGGCCAGGACTGGAAGTCACGGTGCGTCGCGCTTCTGCCTACTTTCTCTTCTCTTCATCCAGGCTACGTTCCCAGTCTTAGTTCACACATTGTTGTTACACAACGTCTATCCTTTCTTCTCCTTCCCCTTGGACAGAGCAATGTCCGAAGACAAGTTCCTTTTGTTCGCTTGCCCAGGTTTTGTCTTCAGACTCTTCACTCAGTCACTCAGTGGGCGTGTCGTGTACAACATTCCACGATGATACAAAAAGATCGAGCGTCGAATCTATCGACAACTTTCACCGGACTCGAGCTATCGATCGTCCGCTTTCTCTCTTTCTCTTTTTGCAGCTCTCTCCCCTGCGACGTACAGTTCCTGCGAATGGGCCATGAATGATGAGGTGATCGCAATCAGACGTTTGCGTAGGCCATAACAGAGGTCTCCCTGGTGTTCGGGAGACAATAACCCGTACAATGCCCTAGTTAGGAGCTCTGTCGCTTATCAGGCTTCTATGCGAGCAAGTACTACACTCGACTGGCCCTTTGTCTCCCTTGGGCCTAAGTGCTTTTAATATTACGTCCACTGCTGTTTCTCAACCGCGCTTTAGGGATCAGAATCCAAGCTGATGGGCCGGTATCTGATGCACGACCCCGAGTCAGATGCGAGGGGAAGAATCAAACGTTATCGCACTTTACTCCAATAAACCGAGGGTCACTGCAGTGGCGATCACGCCCCAAACTGGAGTGTGGTTGTTTGTTTGATCCACGAAAAGGTATAAAATGGACCGAAAATCAGCCCAACCTTCCTTTCGACCATGACAACATGACACCAACTTCTCTGTTGCGACGCTCCTCGAGAACGCCTTGTATATGGGGGGAAATCTGTGGTCTCATCGGGTTCACTACGCAAGGCATCCAACTCGTCCTCTATTTCAAAGATCATGCGCATTTTTTTCGCGCTGAAACGAAAGCCTCGTGCATCCGATACGTTTTATGCATTCCTCAGCAGCGTGATGCTCCTCTTGGTTACGACCCATCAATCCGACGCGTTTTATGCAATTTCTAGCAATATTGTGATGCCTCCTCTTGGTTGCGCTTTGGTCTGCGTATGCGACATCATTTCTTTCAAAAAATGTGGTTGCTCGATCAGGATTATCCCGGTGGGCCCGGGCCGATGGCGTACACGTTAGATAATTGCGCACTGGCAGCCATATACATGGTTTTTTGGATGCATGATTCTACAACTGATGACAGATGTGACCTCGTGGTAGGACCGAGCACTTGAATCTAGGCAGCGGATGTACCTTACCTGCTGCGTTCTAGATATACCGTTGTCGAATCTTGTGGGACGGCCGTCGTGCCATCATCATACCTTCCATCCTGTGAATAGTAAATCTCGGTGTGTACCATTCCTTCACTTACTCCTCAGGCTTGCGGCGCTGCCCAAATCACTCTGGACATTTGGTCTACAATGTGCCCGGGGACAGTTAAAGTCGGACCGGGATTGGACCTAGATGCGTATCACACAATCTCAGTCTCTTTGACCACAATGTTGACGTCCACGACCTGTTATCGGATATTCATCACGCAAAATAGCTCAAGGAGTGCCTCGGAGCAGAACTCGTGTCTCCATATATCACCATCATCGCGCTCGCCGGCAATGCCTATGTGGTATCGTATGGTGTGATGAGTCAGGTGGGGATACTGTCCTCGTGTGTACATGTCGATGCGGTATGTCGTTCGCTCGAGTCCTGTCTCCTGGATCTACAAGCAGCACTGACGTGTATATCGCCGCAGATGTTAATCTTGCGTGTGGCTGAGGGAACTTCAGAAAGACACGGTGCTTGAAGGTCCCAGCATCGGCGCTAGTGTGCAATCCTCTGGGCTACAGCGGAGATACTAGTGGAGATACGTTGGGTTCGAACCATTTCAAAGGGGGCGGAGTGGCAGAAAAGCATCTGGAAAGGTTCCCGAGCTGATATCACCCGGAGCCAGTCGAGGATTCGGACGAGGTGAGGCAAGCAACTCCTCGGCCATAACCATTTCGGAAAATTGGTATCGAAAATTTGATCCAAAGAACTGGAATGTAAATTATAGGTGATAATAATAATGAATGGGATTAATGGAATACGAGGCGTTAGTTGATCGAATTTTCGACATGCGCCTCCTCCAGATGGCACCACTTTTACTTGCGTAGTCATTCACGGAAAAAGGTTGACGAGATTTGGTGTTAGATGTCGGAATAGTACAATCACAGAACTCGGGAGTCGGAAGTCGGAGGCAAATTGGCATCAAGTGGTCTCTATAGGTAAAGAACGAGCGGGCGGAGACTGCGCGTTTCTCAGCGTTGCTTGCCAAGTCGCAGAGAGTATGAGAGAGACAGAGTTGAACTTGATGGGTTATTTACATCGAGGGACACGATAGCCACCGCGTTTGTTCCTTCCCAATCGAGAATAGCGAGCACCGATCCTGTTTCGTACCCTGACGATGCGCTGTGTACGGTCGACGCGCAGCTTTCGCCATTGTAGGGTCGATGGATTCAAGTTGATGAGGAGCACCCACTTGTCGTCACCAGCACCGGCATTGTCCGAGTTTGAGGCGTCACTTTCACTGTGATATACAGCAGTGCGGCTGGGGCGGGCGGAACAACTTACGAAGGGGATAAGAAGACTGACCACCGAAGTAAACGAGGACGGGCTCGGAGCCGGGGGAGAGGGAGAGGATGGCGAAGGCGGCGCCTCCGCGTGATCGGGCAGGTGCGTCTGCGAGCTTGTGCCAGTAGTCTGGTAACCAGACTATTTTGCCAGGTGTATGCGCCGAGGTCGTAGCCTAGTAGGCGTGCAAGGTCACGTCCGCCCAACACCGGGCCCATCTGAATGTATAATTTGCTAGGCCGTCTGAACTAACGCGGAATCACGGATCGCTGGCATAAGGGAAACGTAATATCTACTAGTACCACCATGGCGGTGCGTCCGAGTCGTCGCTGGTGGAGGACGAGCGGGCGTTGCAGGCGACGGCGCACGTGTCGGCAATTTGCAAGACATGACCAGGTCTATGGGGTCCTGGCGTGACTCCGTGTGTTTCGACTTGAAGAGGCAATCGTTGAGCGCTGCTGCTGCCATGGGAGCAAGTAACGGACTTGAAAGCGCTCTGGGTATGTCCTTCACGGCATACTTGAACAACCCAGTTGCCCGCTCTCAATAACGATGCGTTCTTGTTTGAGCATCAGAAAGCAACGACCACGATTAGATTCGGGGGTATCTGGTGCCCTGGTTGTGGGTTTCCAACCTTGCTGCTAGTTTATCAACTGACCCATCCTGCAGGACAGCGTCGGCGTTTCTGACCCTCACCCCGAATGTACAGGGCAGGAACAGGAGAACGAGGGGACCCCTCGATCCGGGAACCAGCCGCTGGATCTGTCCTCTTCCTCAGGCTCCGCAACGCCACTGGACGAGAACAAAAAAGCAATTATTATCAGTACGAAACCACGTGGTTTGCAAAGATTGCTAATGACAAGGTAGGCATCCGAGCGACAGATGTCGCTCTTGGCCTTAGACGGGTTCCCGCCGGCTTTTACGCCGTGGTGCATCACAGTGGCCTTGAATGGAGAACCGATGTTAAGCGTTCGTCAGTCAATCACGATGTTGTAGAATGGAATGGGCCGATCCCAATGTGAGTTCCCCCATCTCCAACTGGGCTTGTCCTGACAGAATCCGTAGACCGTCGGATCTGTTGGCCATTGTATGTCTTGAGGTCTATGCATCTTTCGAATTGCAGCCCATGTTGGGTACTGGGGAGCAGCTGCGAGAGTTAACAATGACCGTAGCACAACTATTGGACTACAGTGCAAAAGACGTTCGTGAGTGGGACGGGGTTTTGCGTAACGGTCTGGGTACTCACACGATGGCAGCGTTTACCCCCTTTCCAATGGATGGAGACGTTGTATCCCCGCGTTCATCTATTTTGGTAACTATCAAACGGCAGGAGTGCGAGTGCAGTGATTCACCAGCGCTGAAGGTCCTTGGCGCTCATTGCGTGAGTAGGCGACTTGTGTCAGCACGTTGCTCGTTAATTACTGTATGTCATAGTCAACCTCGGAATCCCAAGGCGAGCTTGAAGACGCAACAAACCGGGGTCACAGTGCTCTCTCGCGTTACCGAAAGCACGGAGAACAACGAGATCTGGGGCGTTCTATTAAAGAGTTTGAACGGGCGTTCACCGTTTGTCCGCTAGACCATCTTTGTCGTGCGGCGGTTCAGTCAAACCTGGCGATGGCGAAATTCATCCTCTGTCAGGTCGAAGACACGAATGCCTCCCTCGAGGTCCCCCTTATCTTGTATCGAAATGCACTTGCTTCCCGTCCTGTCGGCCACGTTGACCGACCTTCCACGTTGATTCAGCTGGCTGCAGTGCATTCCGCGCGATTCGAGAAGCAGAGGGATGAAGTCGAGGGGGTACGGACTGAAGCATTACTGCATGAGGCGATGGAGCTCAGCTCTACGGACACTCATGAAAACAGAGCCGCAACTTCCGCGCTGCAACTGCATGCCGGACGAAGGGTGGACCCTGTTCAGGCGGATGGCCAATCGTCAGTGAAGCAGGAATCAGATCCACGCTTAACGGAAAACGACCCAATGATTTTGAGTGACCAATTGTTGGAGCACTTCAAACGGTTTGGGGATCTAGCCGACCTGCAACATGCAATCACAGTCTCGGAGGGATTGGTCAGGTCTAGTACCCCAGTTTGGGATGGCCAGTACCATGCAGGATTAGCAAATCTTGCTATGGCATTATCCTATCGATTCAATCACCTCGGGGAGCTATGCGACCTGGAGGAAGCGATTTCGAGGCACAGGGATGCTGTTCACTCCACCCCTCGTGGTCACCGTGAGATGCCCGGCCGTCTTAACAACCTCGGCCTCGCCTTCACAGCTCGTTTCGAGCGCCTCGGGGAACTGCGTGACCTGGAGCACGCAACCTCAACGCTCAGGGGCGCTGTTGACCTCACTCCTCTTGGTCACCCTCACAGGCCCAGCCTTCTGAACAGCCTTGGCTCCTCATTGAGAGCTCGTTTTGATCGCCTCGGGGAACTGAGTGACCTTGAGGAAGCAATTTTGAGGTACAGGGATGCTGTTAGCCTCACCCCTCACGGTCACCCGGGCAAGCCAGGCCATCTCAGCAATCTCGCCAATGCCTTCAAAGCTCGTTTTGGGCATCTCGGGGAGCTGAGTGACCTGGAGGACGCAATCATGTCTCTCAGGGATGCCGTTGACCTCTTCCCTCATGGTCACCCTGACAAACCCCTCCGTCTTAACAGCCTTGGCAACTCCTTCTTCACTCGTTTCCAGCGCCTCGGGGAGCTGAGTGACCTCGAGCACGCAATTTCGACGCTCAGGGATGCCGTTGACCTCACCCCTCATGGTCACCCCTCCAAGGTCCTCTGTCTTAACAACCTCGGCAACACCCTCAAAGCTCGTTTCAAGCGCCTCGGGGAGCTGAACGATCTACAGGGCGCGATTTCTAGGTACAGGGATGCTGTCGGCCTCACTCCTCATGGTCACCCTCACAAGCCCGCCCTTCTTAACAACCTCGGGAACTCCTTCAACCTTCGCTGCCGGCGCCTCGGACAGCTGAGTGATCTCGAGAATGCAATTTCGACACTCAGGGACGCTGTTGACCTCACCCCTCAAGGTCATCCTGACAAGCTATCCCATCTTTTCAACTTTGCACACTCCTTCTTGATCCGTTTCGAGCGCCTCGGGGAACGGAGTGACATCGAGCAAGCAATTTCCCTATATTCCCATGCTGCTTCCACCTCCATCGGCCCCATTAGTGTTCGATTTCTTGCATCACGGAATTGGATATTTTGTGCTCGGCGTGTACACCATCACACTCTCCTCCACGCATATTCTGTTGCTATCAATCTCCTTCCCCAACTCGCGTGGATAGGTCTCCCTCTTACAAACCGGTACGATCAACTCAGGCGAGGTGCCAAAGTGGTGCGGGAGGCAGCGGCGGCAGCTTTGGACTCTGGACTCCCGGAAACTGCTGTGGAGTGGCTCGAGCAAGGACGCTCGATCGTTTGGGGAGAGCTGTTTCAGCTCCGCAGCGCCTACGACGAGTTGTCGTCTGCCCATCCAGATCATGCTCGCAGACTTCGGAAACTGTCTACCGCATTAGAGCATGCTAGTGCGACTCGCGAACAGTCTTTGTCCGCTCTCTCAGAACAGGACCAAAGTGCAGCCCATTCTGCGACAAAGTCCTTGCAACGAGAGGCTGACAGGCACCGTACACTCGCAATCGACCGGGATAAACTTCTCCACGAGATCCGAGCCTTTCCTGGTTTCGAGCGATTTCTCCTCCACAAGGAGTTCTCTCAGCTTCGTGCTTCGGCTTCGTGCGGCCCGGTAGTCATACTCAACGCTGCAGAAAGCCGCTGCGATGCATTGATTGTTCTTGCCGACGTCGATCATGTAATCCATGTCCCGCTTCCCAGTTTCACTTCCAAGCGATCCACGAATCTTCAGAACGAGCTGGAGAGATTGCTTGGTCACGCTCGTGATATCCACTCTAACGAAAGGAAGGGGGGTCCTGCAACACGAGCCGGCATCAGCTGGGAATCTCTCTTATCCGGCTTGTGGAAGGGTGTCGTCGGACCAGTTCTAGATGCCTTGGCTTTCTCAGTATGTCATGTCATGTCACCTGAATGGATAACTAATTCGTTTATCTGTCCCCGAACAGACTCCTGGCAATCTGTCGCGTATTTTCTGGTGTCCTACTGGCCCTTTCGTGTTTCTTCCTATCCATGGAGCTGGTTTCTATGATCCACAGCATGCCCAACCTGGGCACAAAACATCTGACTTTGTCGTCTCGTCATACGTCCCGACTCTCAGCATTCTTACGCTGTCACCCAATTTCAGCACCGCACCTGGCGGTGATCTCCGGCTCCTTACCGTCCGTCAGCCATCCTCGGATGGACTATCTCACCTCCCAGGTGTGGCCACCGAGTTGACACACATCAGGGAGGTGGTTAGGGATTCGCCTTCAGCACACATCACCCTCCTGGAATCCTCTGACAGCACTGTCGAGGAAGTACTGTCCCTGATAAAGAAGGCGGACTGGGTCCATTTTGCATGCCACGGAATCCAAGATGCCACGAATCCGACTAGCAGTGGTCTTTGTCTCGCCGATCGACGCCGCTTGAAGCTGCGTGACATCATCGCGGTGTCACGTCCCCATGGTGGGCTTGCCTTTCTCTCCGCATGTCAGACGGCGATGGGCGACGAGGGTCTTTCCGACGAAGCCATCCACATCGCAGCGGGGATGTTGTTTGCGGGGTACGGGGGCGTCGTTGGGACGATGTGGTCGATCAGCGATAAGCTTGCGCCTGATGTGGCAAGGGACGTATACGGCCAACTGATTCGGAACGGTGCGAGGCCGGATTATCGGGAGGCTGCGGGAGCGCTGCACGAGGCTATTGGGCGTCTTCGACATGGCAACGCGTCGTTCGTCGAGTGGCTTCCGTTCATCCATGTGGGTCTTTGAGTATTTACGTGTTTATATGTCTTCTACTGTTACGGACACTAGCTGCTCTCCTTTGCATCTATCTGGACTGACATAGTATAGGTAACCTCTATAATTTATGCCTCGTATTTTCACTTGCCTTGTCCAGAGGGATGCCACCGGCACTTGTATTTCAGAACGTGCACTAGCAAGACACTCAAGCGAATGAACGAGGTGAAAGCGCGGGAGGGAGACGTAACGCTCAATAGCAGCAGTCCATAACGGCTTGTTCATTGATCAGTAACGTTTTTAGCAGCAACGCGAGACTGATTCCATTTTTTGGACAAGGGAGGCTTACAATGAACCGTCATGACAAATGTGGACGGCCACTCTGAGTCGTTCTTGTGGGTGCTGGAAGTGCATGCGTGTGGGTTACTGTAATTAATTGTTGTATTACTTGTAGGATAAATGGTTTTCGTTGCCTACTTACGATCCAAACAAGACTTCGAGCCAGGGAAGCAAAGCTGATACATGGGCTGAGAGCAATGGGCAGATACGAATCTATCCGTGTACGTGACAAGACGACATGTAGACACGCGGATATTCAAAGACCTACATGAATGAACGGAAGCCACTCGACGAATGACGCGTTGCTATGTCGAAGACGCACAATAGCTTCGTGCAACGCTCGTGCAGCCTCCCGATAATCCGGCCTGGCACCGTTCCGAATCAGTTGCCCGTACACGTCCCTTGCCACATCAGGCGCAAGCTTATCACTGATCGACCACATCGTCCCAACGACGCCCCCGAACCCCGCAAACAACATCCCCGCTGCGATATGGATGGCTTCGTCGGAGAGATGCTCATCGCCCATTGCCGTCTGACACGCGGAGAGAAAGGCAAGCCCACCATGGGGACGTGACACCGCGATGATGTCGCGCAATTTCAAGCGGCGTTGGTCGGCGAGGCAGAGTCCACTATCAGTTGGGCTCGCGCCATCTTGGATTCCGTGGCATGCAAAATGGACCCAGTCCGCCTCCTTCATCAGGGAGAGCACTTCTTCAACTGTCCCATGGGAGGATTCCAGCAGGGTAATGTGTGCTGAAGGTGAATTCCTAATCACCTCCCTGATGTGCGTCAACTCGGTGACCACACCTGGAAGGTGGGTTAGTCCATCTGAGGGTGGCTGACGGACAGCAAGGAGCCGGAGATCGTCGCTAGGTTGTGTGCTAAAATTGGGTGACAGGGCAAGAATGCTGAGAGTCGGGACATATGATGATACAACAAAGTCGGACACTTTGTGCCCAGATTGCGCGTGCTTGGTGTCATAGAAACCAGCTCCATGGATAGGAAGAAACACGAAAGGGCCAGTAGGACACCAGAAAATACGTGACAGATCGCCAAGAGTCTATTTGGAGACAGATAAACGGATCACTTATGAATTCAAGTAACATGGCATGACATACTGAGAAAGCCAAGGCATCCAGGACTGGTCCGACGACACCCTTCCACAAGCTGGATAAGAGTGATTCCCAGCTGATGCCAGCTCGTGTTGCAGGATCCCCCTTCCTTTCGTCGGGGTATCTGTCACGAGCATGACCGAGCAGCTTCTCCAACACGTTCTGAAGATTTGTTGATCGCTTGAAAGGGAAATTGGGAAGCGGGACATGAATTACATGATCGACGTCGGCAAGAACAATCAACGCATCGCAGCGGGTTTCTGCAGCATTGAGTACGACCACAGGTCCTGCCTGTGCCGAAGCTCGGAGTCGAGAGAATTCCTTCTGGAGGAGGAATCGCTCGAAACCAGGCAAACCTCGGATTTCACGGAGAAGTCCATCTCGTTCGATCGCGAGCGTACGGTGTCTATCAGCCTCCACTTGCAAGGACTGTGTCGCATGATGCGCTGCACTTTTAGTCTGTTCCAAGAGTTCGGACAAAGATTTTTCACGAGCGGCACTAGCATGCTCCAAGGCGGCAGAGAGTTCCCGAAGTCTACGAGCATGATCTGGATGAGCAGACGACAACTCTTCGTAAGTGCTGCGGAGCTGAAACAGCTCCCCCCAAACGATCGAGCGCCCTTGCTCGAGCCACTCCACAGCAGTCTCGGGGAGTCCCGAATCCAAAGCTGCTGCTGCTACCTCCCGCACCACATCGGCACCACGCGTGAGTTCATGGTAACGGCGCGTAAGAGAGAGACCAATCCATGCGAGTTGAGGGAGGAGGGTAATGGCAACAGAACATGCATCAAGGAGAGAGTGGTGGTGTATAAGGCGAGCATACGATATCCATTTCTGTGACGCACGAAATCGAACACTGACGGGACCAATGGGGGCGGAAGCAGCATGGGAATATAAAAGAATTGCTTGCTCGATGTCACCCAGCTCCCCGAGGTGCCGGAAACGAAGGACTAAAGAGTTGCCGAGGTTGTCAAGATAGCCGGGCTTGAGAGCATCAGTACTTTACTCACGGCCTTATCCGGCCTTATCCGGACTTTTTCGGCAATTTGTCGGCACTTTGTCGCATTGAGGCGCAAGTCGCTCAAGGCCACTCGTTTTCTTGGA
>JBBPNN010000785.1:0-16087 GCA_038090935.1 Hortiboletus campestris | reverse complement strand
TGCCAAACTACCTATGTTTTACCTCGAAATCAATGCAGAGGGGATGATCCACAAATTCTCATGCATTCATTTGCTTGTATCTAAGATATAATAGACAAGACCAATTGGGCTGGCCAATAATGACATACGGAGGTAGTGAGAATTGGCTTGCTTTGTTGTGTTGGCGCAAATGGTGGTGGTGGCGCAAATGGCGGTGGATGACTGTATTCTGTGGAAAGTTGGTTTCGTTTTCGATGTTCGCTTAGTAGCCGAGCAAGGACCCCAAGAGTCCCTGTGAGGGATCTCTCTCAACCAACATTCTCACCACCTTCCGCACCATGCCACACACTTTGTCCAACAAACTAAAATCAAAAATTCCTGTTCTTTTTCGCAATGGACATGCAGTCAAGCGCATTTGCACTATTCTTGGTCTCAAAAAGTCACTTGTCTACCAAGTCCTTGGTTGCCATGCACAATTTGGCATTGTGTACAATCCTTACATCTACTCCTGCATCACTAGACATCCATCTGCAAAAAGAAAAACTCACGGTAGTGATGCCATAATTATGTAGCTGCTGTTGTCACATGTCATACTCACATTCCTACTGTATGCTACATAGAATACCATAGCCTCCTGCCCTGGTTATAGCATCTACATAGGGAACACCAAATCCAATTTTTCAATGTTGACTACTGTTGCAGATATGACAAGGCCAGGTAGTACATACATGCCAACTAATACACAACACTGCAAAATGAGTGAGCCACCCAATTCATTCATTCCCATGCACTCTGTATTGTTCAAATGTATGTAGATTGATATACCTGTTCAAAAAAAAAAGTCTCTGCAGTGTTCATGTTGCCCCCATGAAGCCAGTGAGGCTTGAGTGCACCACTCGGAAACCTGGGAACCAGGTGACATGGTTGAACAAGATCAGTGATTGGCATGAGTGCTGCATTTGGAATGTGGTTGTGTGTTGAGCAGCCAAAATAGAACATTTTGACGTTGTCATCAAATGCATGAAGTGGCTTGAACCAATGCAGATAGGCAAGCAGGTGTGGGTAAAGGCCAAGGTGAGGTGGTAGCCTAAATATGACTCAAACTTCAGCTGCATGCAATCCTGTCATTCAATCTTAGTTTTTTTTTGACCTGTGCAAATAATTGACTTGCCACAAAGCCCCCCTGTCCCTCGCTCCTGTCCGTCAATCTGCACCAGAATGGTATCCCACCGTGCTGGCGTGGGAGGCTTGCAAGGGCCATTTGTACGTTCTGGATGGGAGTGTATTCTCATGGTCTCGCTGTTGGCTATATGATTGAGTGGTGGGAGTGGAATCCACACATGGCTAAAACAGTCAAAGCGGTCATGGAGTGTCTGTTGGAAGGCCTGAGGCCCTCAAGAGGAAAGGTTAGTTACAAAAGTATGTAATGCTTCCACAAATGTGACAGCACTGTGGAGCTGGACCAGGAACTCCACTGGCCTTCTTGGGAAATCTGGATGGCATGCAATGTGATATGACATTGGCATAGCTTGGACCGCTTGGACAGTCTCTGAGTTTAAATTGTTGGTGTCATCACTGTTCTTATTGGCCAACTGGCCAGCGCAGCGACTACTGTTGTGCCAGCTTAGATACAAGTTGAACCATACGACTGCTTCCTGCCTGTTCAACCATTTTGTCATCTGCATAGTGTAGTCCTTTCGATTAGTTGCAGTGTAAGCCTTCTTGGCATAATCAATGTGTAGCCGCTCCAAATTTTCAGTGTTGAAGCCATCGAGGCTACCGAACAGCCAGATTGACTCGACATAGTGGACCAGCGAGTGAAGCTTGGGAATGTTGAAATGTTCGTGACAGCCAAGGCTGATAAACACATCCTTGAGGGTGTGGAAATCATTGAGAGCATCCTGTAAGGCCTGTAAGGTCTCGTTGGTGTGGGAACGATACTATGCAAGACAGATGAAATCGAGTAGCGCACGACTGGCCTGAATGATGTTGTAGTCTGGTGTAGTACTGACCAGTGTGGTCACAAAAACCTGTTGGAGCTATTTGTGATCAGTGCCAGTCCATTGCTTAACATCAGAAATGCCAGCCTTCCAATGTCACAGTCCCGGATGGAGTGGTGTGGCTTGAAACCGACTGTCGAAACTCTTCTTGCCCATGATGGCCATACACCACTTCTTGAGGTGATCCTTGATGATCCCTTGGTGCAGCTGGTGGAGTATGTTGGCAGTGATGCAGGTGAATATGTCGGAATGAGGCAGATCTGCCCAGAAGGGCGAGAAAATAGGGAAAAGGCCCTCAGCAACGAATTCAGGGGGGTATTCTTCTGCTGCCTGTGCATGGAGTACGTGAGTTGTTTGTGCTTGATTGCGAGACGGAAATGGAAAAGTGGTCCCACATTGGTCAGCAGGCACATGGCACTTGGGACACTGGTTTTTGGCACAACACGCAACCAAGCATTGTTTAGGGTGATCCCCAACGAACGCAGCGAGCACAGGGTATACTCGCCTGACTAGCCCATCAGCACACACCATGTTGATGCCCTCCTGGCCAGCAGCTACAAGAGGCTGAACCAGCCACTTCATACAGTAGTGAAAGAGGCAATATCGGGCCATGGAGTTGTTCTTGAATGTCTCGAGCTTTGAGACAGGTAGGTAATCCACTAAGATTGAACCATGATGCACAGGCTTATGATGGATATGTTTAGAGATGTTGCTGATGGTCAGATACACTGGCCATGCCATTTTGGACCCCTGAAATTGTGACAACTCTGTTTTGTCAGAGGCAAGAATAATGGGCAACACAGTTGCCCCTGCTGGCAGCCGCAACTAAGTATTTCCTGTCAGTGCATGTTGCTGACAAGCTGTTTCATAGGTACTTACCTGGGTTTTTCACCACCAGTCACCAGTCCACATCTCATCATATCGGTGTGTTCCTGTGTGAGAGTTGCTATAGACTTTTTCAGGTGTGTATGCCATTTCGTTCTTGAATGGTGCATTCCTGAGTAACTCACGCATGCAGGCCACAGGATCATGTAGCCACAACTCCAGCTCTTCGACTTCACCTTCATTGGCATCTCCAGCCTTGCTGGGTCCTTCTGCATCACCGTGCACTTGTACCAGCTTGCACTGCCATTCTGGGCCAGTAGGAAGCTGGTTGATTGCCTTCATGAACGTGTGAGTGCTCTTATAGGTCAGTTGGGTCTGTTTGCATGTCTGCACACACCAACTGTGAGTGCTATGCATTATATGGACTGACATGACTTACAATTGGCAATTTCAGGAACTCATCTGTAGCTCATTGATTCACATTCTTCACAAGCCAGTTGGCCAATTCCCGCTTGCTACGGTCTGCGAACAGGGCATAGGTACCTTTCCCTGATGCATCTTGTAATTCTTGCATTGACTCAAATGCAGTTTTTGCTGATCCAAGGACATCAGCTGCAGATCCCTCATTGAACTCGTGCACATATGTATCTCGGAATTATTGGTTCCTCGTTAGTGCGTTCATGGATTGGCCTGTCATCCTCGTGGAAGAGGTTGGGATGCATATCAAGGTTGGGAATGTTGGCATCAGTGTGGGTCTCAACTGGGTTTCGCAGGACCACTGTTTGGCAACGTGGCGAATGCCCAATATGACGTCATACACCAGTCTGTGTGGGGAATGCCCAGCCACAGTGGCCATATTGGTTTGGTGCAAATCGGTCAGTATGCTCAAAACGAGGCATGGTAAGAGAAGAACCAGAGAAACCACTGGCAAGGCACCGAGCTCTCTAATGGAGTGCAACGGTCTCCATATAGGGTCTCCATTCTCTTTTTGTCCCTCGTACCTATCATGTACCTATCATGTCCTTATTACTTTCTTTCCAGGTCTTTTTTGGGGGGCTGTCTTTTTTGATGCAGGAGCCATCTTTTTTTTTTGAGGGGGGCCATCACTTTTTTAACTGCCACTTCTTTGATGCAGGGGCCATCACTTTTTTTTTAAAGGGGTTCCTTGTGCCCTGTCACCCAGCTGACCTATTTATGTAGGTGCTGTCTCTGTTTTTACTGCCTAGCTGTGCTCATTGATGCTGAAACCCACCCAGTGCTGATGGCTTCACAATTGCCAGTGACTAGGATTGAATCCAGTCGTGGTCAGGTGCACCGGCCCACCGAGAAGGTGCAGGCGATGTTAGGTGCAGCAAACGGTTCTCTCTCGGTTTACTCATTCACTCATGTCCTGCAGATGAGAATGATCATGCCCAACGTGCATCTGAGCAGCAGGCTCATGCCAAAGCAAAGAGGCATGAGACACTTGCCTGCAAATGCGAGCAAGTCAACAAGGCGGCAGAGTCAGATCCATTCATGGTTGCGACTTTAAAAGTACCTTCCCACACCCATGTGGGAAGCCCTGTCAACCTTGAACCAGACAACACGGTATGCACTGTGCCTATGACAGACACACTGCTAACCCTTGCTTACTAGTTCACGACAAGGAGTGTTCACTCGAGCATCCACTCTACCAAGTTTGCCATGTGTGCTACCATGCCCACAGCACCGTTGGTGGTCCACCAGAGCAGAGTCCCACCAGCATCCAGCATAGCCAGTACTGTCAACAAGCAAACTGTATATGAGGATTCACAGGTTAAATCAAAGGTTTGTCCAAGCATTACATACAAATTACATGTCTGACTAGTGGCTAGCCTGCAAATACTATAGGCATTCTTGGTCAAATGCCCACCCCACCCACCAAATTGAATGGACTGAAATGCAAGAAAGCATATTTCAACGTCCTGGATGTGAGTCCACCCAGGAAGTGGGTGCATGTGCGGGACTCTATGCCATAGCCCCATAAGCTAATGACCATCTTGTACTCATATCATGCTAATGGTAACCAAGCAGCGAAAGTCAGGTTGTTGGCATTGAGCTGGGAGTTCTCAGCATTGATGATGAGAATGAAACTGCTGACGAGGAACCGCCGCCAAGAAAGTGCAAGCATTGCTCAGTGGTCTTGAGCAATCATGAGTCCAATGACTGTACACCATTGAATCTAAAGACCACACATGGTGGTGATTTTGTAGGTAGTGTATGTCCAAAGGCTGCTGACTATGACAGAGGAACCTGAAGCATCATTCAGACTGCCATCAGAATTTATTGCACGACCTTGCTTGGAAATGATCCATTTGCCCTGCCTGTCAAGGAGATTGAGTGGGCCAGAGTGGCATGGAAGAAGGCCTGTCATCACCACCATGTCAATATTCCACATGATGTAGGAGTGCTGAAGTTAGTATGCACTTCCTTTTTATGGCCATGTGGGGCACGAGCCAATTTCACCATATCAGATCACTGCCTGCACAATTCATCTATGGGGCCAATTCAAGTCAAAGGCCTGTACCATTGTTGGGGCAGTATATGGGTTTGATACCAGCCCAGATGACAGCACTGTTGACCACAATTGTGCACTGTTCCTGTGACTGAAACAGAACTCGGCATTCATATTCTGGGTGCGTGCCACTCAGGCTTATTGTACAGCTGACCACACTCATGAATGCACAAAGTTCTGCGGTGAAATACTTGATGAACATACCGGTATATACATGATGCCTGCTATCCAGCAAGTGATCAATGCCATACTGTTCAAGAACTGGAGTGATGATGGCGTTCGATGGGTGAAATATTACAAGCCCTTTCCAATTGCAGAATTTGCACTAACCCTCACTGCTGTATGTTTTGACTCATACCAAGGCTGTGCTACTGACTACATAGAACAGATCGAGTGTGCAATCAATGAATGGGAGTCTGGCATCCATGAAATGATTGTGTTCAAAGAACAGGAATACTCTGTAGTGTTCAAGAGCCACCTGGCTTCGCTCAAAGAATTCTAGACCATGACAGCCCCGATAGGACTACTTGCAAAGCTACTCCAACAAGCCTATGACCATGGCTGGTATGTACTTTGTATCTGTAGTTGACATTGTTGATGTGAGATGTTGTCAGCACACATGCTGGCATTGTCAATTCAGGTATACAAACAGACAAACCCATGAGAGCAATACCCAATCGTGCTTTCCTGAAGGTGATAGACGAGTACAAGTGCATAGAAGGTGCCGTAGACCAACACAACAACACAGAGTTAGAGGACACTAGTGGTGAGGAACCCATTGACATGGATGTTGGAAACAGGCAGTCAGACAATGGGGAATCAGACTCGCACTCCAGCAATGATTCAGAGGATGAGCAAGCAGACTTGGAGGAATCAGATGATTACTGAGTTCGTGATTTTTTTGACCACATACATACATATGAGCCCTGTTGGCACAAACTAAGAAATTGAAACAACTCAACATTCACACTTCCCTCAGTGCACTCCTCATTCATCTCGAACAATCTCTGGCTAACAGCCATCTAACACCTGTCAGAAAATAAACCTTTCTTCTGTCATCCTACCCTGTCCTGTCACTCATGACATTAGACACTATCCAAAGTGATGAGATCCTAACCGGATCTGAAACCTTTTCCTTATGGAAAAAAGGCAAGGAGAAGGTGAACACTGTGGAGGGAACTTCAGACCCTCCAGACTCTGCCAGTGTAGTTTGTGAACATGTACCTAAGTCCTTAATCCACTGCATTCACACTTACTCCTCGTCTGAGCAAAACAACAGTGGGAGAAGCATGCTGATCATTGACTCTGGTGCATCATTGACAAAATACCACCAACTCCATAGTCCAGAGTTGACTCCACACCTGGAGATGCTTGATGGATTTACAATGGTGTGACAGACATGTCTCTTCCTTTGCAGAGTCCAGACCTCTGAGGTCCGAACTGTGTACCTATTACACACTCTCCATATGACCTGTTTTCATTCCTGCTCTTCAGGGTACAAGTGTGCCTTCACCACATACTATTTAAACTCTCATTCTATCTACTGCCACCTCAGTTGTTTCCACCCTCTTTGGCAGTGGCTGAGGTGAGTTGCCCACAGTTATTACTTACACTGAAACTCATGTATTGTAGCTCTGGTCTGCTCCAGTCTATTTAGGTAAATACTATCTAGTTGTTTCTGCCCTCTTTGGCAGCAGCTGAGCTCTGGTCTACTCTGGTCTATTTAGCTCTGCTCTGCTTCAGACCTTTGATCCTTGTTAATCATTGCACATGGTCCCACATTGGTCCTGGTTTCAGATATACCAGCCACTCCATCCCCCACATCTGGTGACTCTCAGAGATAACCCTGAAGCACATGCCATCAGAATTGGCACAGTTCCACTCCTATCCCACATGTCTGGTCAAACCTTCAAAATCATATTGTTGAATGTCCTCCTAATCCCAGAGTTTTGGATCTTGCTCATTTTTGTGAATCAACTTGCATCTGTTGGTCTATCCACCTCCTTTCTGGCAAACCCCAATGTGTGCTATGTCCAAAAAGACAGAAACACCATTATGGTTGTGAATCACTGAAATGGCCTATACCATGCAAGGGTGACCCCAAATGACCAAAAGGAGGCAGCCCACACAACTGTCGACATAAACCTCCTCCACCAACAAATGGAACACACCTCCATTGGGAGGATTGAACACATGGTCAAGTGCAGGCAACTCTGAGGCATTGACACACTCTCCAGAACTCCAACATTCTGTGAGGCCTGCACCCTCAGAAAGATGAAGAAAGCACCCTTCAGACTTTAGGATGAAACTCAAACCATGTGACCCCTAGAGATGGTACATATGGAGGTTGAAGGTCCAATATCTCCACAGTCACATGAAGGCTACAAATTCTGGCTAGTCATTGTGGATGACTTCAGCCATTTCCCCTGGGTCTACTTCATGAAACACAAAAGTGAAGCTCTCCAGATCTACAACCAGTGGAAGTTGGATGTAAAAACTCTTCTCCAGACAGAGATAGGACAGGAAGACTTCTCCAAGGCTTATATTAAATTCATTTGGAGCAATGGAGGATTGGAGTTCACTAACAAAGCATTCCAAAACCAACTCTGAACTGATGGCACACTCCTTGAAACCTCTGCTCCATACATCCCAGAGCAAAACAGCTTAGTGGAACGAACAAATCAATCCTTGGCCACACTTGCCAACACCGTGCTAGAGGAATTCAAATCCTTCTGGGCTGATGCCATGTCCACCACTGCCTACATCTCTGCTCAGAGTCCCACCTCCAAACTCAGAGGAAAGGTCCCCTATCAAGTTTTCTTCAACCACTAAGTCGATCCAACTTTCTTCTGCCCCTTCAGATATCTGGCCTATGCCTACACACCCAAGGAGCAGCAGGGGGGTAAATTCTGACCACACAGCAAGAAGTGCATCATGATAGAGTACACCTACAGACAACAAGCCTACAAACTCCTCAACATTAAGTGTCAGACCATTCTCTCCTCTTGCCATGTCACCTTTGATGAATCCAGAACCATCTCCAGAGTTGAGTCTGCTCCATGGAATGCTTCCACTATTGAGGGACAGTGGGAGGGCCTAGTTCCAGAGCATCTCTGCGAACTGGAGAACAACAACAACAACAACCACAGACCAGTGGGAGTTATACATAACCTGACAGAAACGAAGGTCCGAGGCGGAGTGGAGTGGAGCTGTATGACCAGAGTTGACCAGAGCTCTGCTGCTGCCTAGACGGGCAGAAACAACTGTATTTACCTGTATGACTGGAGTTGACTGGAACTATGGTAATTAGTACAGTGATCAATATTAAGTAAGGGAAACTAACCTCAGCTGCTTCCTAGATGGGCGGAAACAATTGAGGTGTTCGTAGATAAAGGAAAGGTTTAAATAGTATGGGTGGTGTTATGCTGAGCGTAGAATCTAGCTTTATCAGCAAGAGTCACGTGACAAACAACGAGTAAAGTAGCAAGTCTTGAGCTTGTGGGCTGTGTTAACCACAGAGCTAATCAAAGTGTCTTCAACACTTGGTAGGTGTAGAGACAAAGAGAAGGGTCTTGACAAGTAGTTCACAAACTACCAGTGGATTGGGCTAGATACTACACTTGTATTGTGTAGAACTAACTGGGGAAAAGTACAAGTACACTGGGCGTTTATATACTATGAACAGACCCTGAATAAGGAGTCCTAAAGGGGAAACGGAACAGCGGAGTGCCATTCTAGAAGGGGATATGTCCATAAGAAGAATCGGAAAGAAATGGAATGTGGAAAGGAACAATAGCAGAACAAAGGAAGACATACTGCGGACTGCAGAAAGGATCAAAGAAGAGAAACAAAGGGATCAGGAGTTCTGGTTGGAAAAGAAGAGCAGAAGAAGAACAGAACTCTGTCTAAGGATCAAAAGAATCAGAAGAAAGATCAAAGAAACGGAGGAAATCAGAAGAAGAGTCCTCAGGTTCCCATGGAGTAATCCACGAGTTGAACTCATGTTCTTTGGCCTTGGGCATCCAGGGGATTTCTGTAACATTACCCCTGTTGTATGCCTGAGACACCATCTTAGAAACTAATTCCTCCATTGTCACTGTCGGTTTTGTCAGGGTCCCTGCCATTGGCTCGAGAGAGGTAGACTGGACAAGCAGATTGGATATGTTCAAGAGCGTGGGTCCTACAGTAGGGGCACTGATAGGTTGGGCAGTTGGAGTGGGGGTGGCTGGGGCTGCCACATATGAAGCAGTGGACAGCTGCGCAATTGTGATGTCTAGGGAGCGCAACTCCTCAGACAGTTGTGGTGGTAAGTCAAGGGTTGGGGATGGATTGGAATATGGATTTGAGGGTGTCAACCAGCTGAGAGAAGTTGAGGTTAGGGGCAGGTGTGGGTCAGTGTCTCTGAAGTGGGGATGGAATGGGGATGGGATCCAGTGATGAAGAGGGTTGGCTTTCTTCCGAGGTCTCTGCAGTAGCAACTCTGGAGTCAAGGTTTGGAGTAGACTCGGGAGAGGAGTCTTCGGGAGAAGGGTGCAATGGTGGGAAGAGGTTCCTTCATTGCTCCATGGTACAAAGTCCAACCACGGCAGCGAGGATGTGCTGCATGATTTCCTCAGGGATGAGGTGGAAGAAGCGGAAGAAATTCATGGAGGCAAGAAGTTGTAAGACCTCACACTGCTGTTGGGTGAGCCTCTGGTTCCATTGATTGGTGTTGACAGGGGAAAGGCTGGTGGTTGTTGCCAAATGGAGTCTGCCCCGGGAGTAGTTGTGGTAAAGATGAATGAGGCCAGTGGTAAGGACTTCTCTGTCATTCTGGAATTCCAAGCTCTGCTCGATGGAAAGGAGCACTGAGGGGTCTTTGAAGATGACATGTCTCTCATGTAGTGTTACGATCGGTATATTCTCAAACCCCTATCTTTACCCCTATGTTCGTGGACTTATCGTTTTCTGCGTAACCCACAGACAATTCTCTTTCTTCACCCCACTCTCGTGCCATTACTCATCCCTGCTTCCGTTTCACGCACGAGACTTCTCGTCTTCTCCCTTTTCACACTTCTTATGTTTCACTTCTTCACAGAAGCGTTTGATCACGCTTCTCTTCCATTCTTTCATACACATGTTCTCCTCATGCCTACACTTCTCTTCCATTCTGCCACACCGAGTGTTGGCCTTATGTCTTTCATCTCTGTTTCTACCCTATGCCCTATTTCCCCATTAGTTACCGGATCGTTAGATATGACCCAAACATGTACATACCTCCAGTAGGTACTTAAGGCTCGATGCCACCACCAGAGAACTCCAGTCTAGTTCTCTTGGTGCTTTCCCCTAAAGCATTATAAGAAGGACTCTTTTGACCTGACAAGTCTCTTCCCTTACTCCCTTGAGTCCAAGTATTGTTGGCAACCTAAGCAATCGCTTTAAGGTTGTTTCATGTAGGGGAAGTCGAGAAAGCGAAGAAAGTGAAATCATAGGAATGGGAGAGGAAAATGGGGCAGAAGGTATTGTAGGGGAAGAAGACATCAGAAAGAAATCAAAGAAACTACAGAAACAAACCCTGGGCGCTTAAGTATCCAGGGAAAATCCAGATTGGGAAGTCGGAAAGATTCAGGTGAAGCAGAAGCAGAAAGAAGCATGGAGGAAATGGAGTTCTGAAGCTTTACGGATCAAAACGAGATTGGGTGGAGTCAGGACTGCACAGCTGCGGACTGCGGACTGCGGACACAGCAAGGGAGATAGGGTGACTGAAAGAAGGGTCAAAAAGGTGAGTGATGAAGTGTGAGGAATTCAATGAATTCCCCATGTATCAATTCCTCCTTCTAACAATCTCTTTTATCACATTGTGTTTGGTGTCAGTGACCATTTTGGTCATATTGGTTCTGACACAGGGAATCCTGGATCTCCAGGAATGGATGTCAGAATGTCAGGTGCCCATTGTGGTGTGTGGGTGATTTAGTAAGCCAACGTGCTAATGTCGAGGGAACATGCTGACTTGTCAACAGTGAGGAAATCCTTTGAGGTTATGGTGTACAACCCTCATTGGACACATGATGGGAAAAAGGGATGGGAGGATCCAGCTCGACTGGAGGTGCAAAAGGTGTTTTGTCTCTCAAACAATCAAACTGTGGAGTAGGCGACAGGGTAACCGGAGGTTGGGGCAGTGGAGGTGGTGGATGGGGTGGAGCTGGCGGTGACAACAGAGATGACGAGGACTAGGGAAAAGTCACTGCAGGAAATTCTTTGGGTCGAGAGAGTTTGTATGCTCTCAACATGTATTTTGCATGAGAGAGATGAGATTCCAGTTCCCAAGTGTCCTCTGCACGAAAGTAGCCCTTTCAAGAGACTAAGAATTGGCAGCATCCAGGAGATCCTCGATGAGAACGGATGGTTTGATTTTGTATTCCTCTTCTCCTTCGATGATTTCAGAAAGAGGGTTGAAGAAATTCAGTCCATGTTCATCCGTCTCAGTAAAGGTCGAAAGGAGGGAAGTGTGGAAAATGTTGTGGAGTTTCTTCCAGGTTGGGAGAAGATGAAGTTTGTGGGCATAGGGAGAAATGACTGTGTTGACCTCGAATGGTCCTTTGTGGCAGGGAGCAAGCTTGCGAGAGGGAAAATTGAATTTGAGATTTCAAGAGTCGAGCCAGACCTTATCTTCTACTTTCCAGGGAGTAAGCTTTGTTCCAATGCGCTCTTTGACGGTCTGAGCAGCTTTGGCGTGGGCAGCAGTTGCCTCCTTTTGTGCGGCATCAAGGATTTCTAACCGCTTTTCCAAGGCGGGTGTTACGCTAAGCGTAGAACCTAGCTTTATCGGTGAGAGTCACATGACAAACGACGGGTGAAGTCGGAAGGTTTGAGCTTGTGGTCCTACATTACCCGCAAAGCAAAGGTCGAAGAGTCTACGACACTTGGTAGGCGTAGAGACTATGAGAAGGGTCTCAACAAGTAACTCGCAAGTTACCAGTGGATTGGGCTAGATACTACACTTGTATTGCATAGAACTAACTGGGGAAAAGTACAAGTACAGTGAGCGTTTATATACGTATGAGCGGACCCTGAATAAGGAATCCTAAAGGGGAAACGGAACAGCAGAGTGCTGTTCTAGAAGGGGATACGTCCGTAAAGGAAATAGGGCAAAGGGGAGGAACGGGAAGGAACAGAATGGAACAAAAGGAAGACATACTGTGGACTGTGCAAAGGATCAGGAGTTCCGGTTGGAAGAGAAGATCAGAAGATGAACGGAACTCTGTCTACGAGTCAAAAGAATCAGAAGGAAGATTGAAGAATCAGAGGAAATCGGAATCGGAGTCCTCAGGAAAAGAAGCAGATACCCATGAGGCAAACTCGTGTTCCTCGGCCTCAGACATCCAGGGGATTTCTGTAACATTACCCCCGTTGTATGTCTGAGACACCGTCTTAGAATCCAACACTTCCATCGTCACTGTCGGTCTCGTCAGGGTCCCTGCCATTGGTTCTGGAGAGATACACCAGACAGGTGGATTGAATATGTCCGGGAGCGTAGGTCCTACAGTAGGGGCACTGGTAGGTGGGGCAGTTGGGACGGAGGTGGCTGGGGCTGCCACATACAAAGCAGCGGACAGCTGCGCGATTGTGATGTCGAGGGAGCACAACTCCTCAGACAGATGTGGCAGCAAGTCAAGCATTTGTTGCTCGGAATAGGGGTTCGAGTGCGACAGCCAGCCAAGAGAAGTCAAGGTCAGGGGTAGGTTGGGATTGGCGTCTGTGAAGTGGGGGTGGTACAGGAACAGGTTCTGGCGTCGTAGGGAGTTGGCCTTCTTCCGAGGTCGCTGCAGTAGCAACTCCGGAGTCAAGGTTCGGAGTAGAGTTGACGGAAGACGACTTGAGGGTGGAGGAGTTCGAGGTTTCGGGAGTAAGGGGCATAGGGACCAGGACGAGCTGGGCTTGTTGCTCCTCAGTACAGAGTCCAGCAGCGGCAGCGAAGATTCGCTGCATGATCTCCTCAGGGATAAGGTGGAAAAAGCAGAAGAAGTTGGTATTGGATAAGAGGTGGAGAACCTCGTACTGCTGGGCGATGAGTCGCTGGTTCCAGCGAAGGGAGTCGGCAGGTGAAATGTTGGCGGTCGTTGCCAGCTGGAGTCTACCATGGGAGTAGTTGTGGTAGAGGCGAATGAGACCTTCTGTGAGGATCGCCTGACTGTTCCTGAACTCCGCGCTTTATTCAATAGGGAGGAGCACTGCCGGATCTTCGAGGACGGACACGAAGATGACATGTCGTTCCCGGACGGAAAAATGAGCGAGAGAGGAAAGAGGAATGACCGGGGTCGAAGGAGAAGTGGAATGTTCTACGGTAAGGAGAGAAGACATAAGAAAACTCAAACTGAAGAAACAAATGAAATCCCTGGGCATTAAAATACCCAGGAGGAATCCAAATCAGGACGACCGGAAATAGTTGGAAGACACGGAGACAGAAAGAAGCACGGAGGAAACGGGATTCCGTGGATTCTGCGGAACAAAACGGGATCGGGTGGAGTCGGAACTGCAGACTGTGGACTGCGGACTGTGGACTGTGGACTGTGGACTGCAGACTGCGGACTGCAGACACAGCATGGAGGAGATAGAGTGACCGCAGAGAAGGTCAAAAGATGAGTGATGAAGCGTGCGAGGATCTCAGCAAAATTCCCATGTATCAATTCCTTCTTCTAACAATCTCTTTTATCACTTTGTGTTTGGTGTCAGTGATTGTGCTGGTCATCCTTGTCCTGACGCAAGGAATCCTGGATCTCCAGGAGAGGGTGTCAAAGCGTCGGGTGCCCATTGTGGTGCGTGGGCGATTCAGTGAGCCAACGTGCTAACATCGAGGGAACACGCTGACTTGTTGGACAGTGAGGAAATCCTTTGAGGTTACGGCATACAACCCTCATTGGATACACGACGGGAAAAAGGGATGGGAGGATCCAACTCGACTGGAGGTGCGGAAGGTATTTTGTCTCTCGAATAATCAAACCATGGAATGGGGCGACAGGGTAACCGGAGGTTGAGGCAGCAGTGGAGGAGGATGGGGTGGAGCCAGAGGCGACAACGGGATGATGAGAACTAGGGAGAAGTCACCATAGCAAATTCCTTGGGACTATCGGGAATACCCGATTACGCAGGGGCAAGAAGGGTAATGGAATCAGTGGGAAATGCTCACTGATAGGTTCTTGGTTGGTAACAAAGATAATGTCTCTAGTGTGGAACACTTGGAGACGTCTCAGGGAATGAGGATAGTGGATAGCTATCCTCAGAGGTACTGAGTGAGAGGAGGGAGCGAAGGACGAAAGGTAGAATCGTTATTGAGACAGGCTTAAGGCCATGTCTTTTATAGTGTTCAGTGATGAAACACTGAAGTACATGAGACATGTTTCAGATATGAAACGTGTAAGAGATAAAGGGATAAAACATGTATCAGGGATGAAACATGTAACAGAATGTGAAACGTATAGTGAAACATGTATCACATCTCATGACACAATGATGTCATGGTCTAGACCAAAGATAAGAGATAACTTATCTAATAATGGTGAATAATATGGATAGCGTAAAGATGAGGTCATAGACCACTCTAGAATCTGGTATCAGGAATTGAATATCTGAATATGAAATACCAGAATTCTCAACAATTTCTCTGTCCCGGCCATGGTGGTACCTAGCCGTTTAATTGCTCAAGGAGCGAGCCAGGCTCAGCCTGCTGCCCCACCTTCCCTTCATAGAACCCGTCGTTCGAATGCAATGGCCCATCCAGGCCTGCCTGATATGCCTGCACCCAGACGTACAAGCGAGCAAAAACGGGCTGATGAGGAACAGGTTAGACAGGCCAACAATGCTAAGAAGTTGGCACTGCAAAACACTTACAATCAAATTTCTGCAGTGCAAGCCGACATGGAAATCAAGCAGGCTGAGGCCAAAAATTCGGAGCATATAGCCATGCACCCGAGATCCTCTGCCTTGCAAAAAGAGCCCCACGATGAACTTCCTGTCATATGGGGGTCTTGTTACCCTTGTAAGTTGTTGTTCATTTCATCTCTGTGCGAACCAAACATACCGAGTTATGATTGAATCAGATTTCGAGGGCCAGAACCCCACGAAGTGGTCTCTTCGTGAGGAACTGGCAGAACTTACCTGTGAGAGGGTGCTCACAGCTAGGATGAATGGCGGTCGTCAGCATAGTGCCATCAACACTGGCGAGATTCTCACTGACAGCAAAGACAGCAGTGAAGAAATTCGTTTTGCATCTGAACATTCAAAGCAGGGGGGCAAAGTGAGTATTAGCTATCAAAAGTATGGGAAATTAACCAAATATTCTCACCTAGACCCTGCATCGTGAATACGCTGTGGCCGACATCAACAAAGTTGCAGACCTTGTGACCACAAGTGCTGACACTACAGTCAAGAGTCGAATGGAACAGAAAAGAAAGCGAGACATACTGAGCAATGGTGAAGAATCAGAGCAGGAGGACACCAGCAAGCCAGAGGCAATCACAGACACAGACCTGCTGTCCCAGACCACTGCCAATGGCGGCCGGCCAGGAAGGTTGCACATTACCTCAAAGGTAAAAAGTGGTCAGTCTATATATAATGAAATTGACTTGCCGCTCCCGCAGACTGCTGTAGGTGTCATCAAAACCCACAGACCAATGAACTGGAAGAAGGTCAAGCTAGAAGGGGCAGAGAATGGAAATAGAACCCACATGCTCAACGAAATGGACTGCACAGATCTGGGGGAGCAACCTGTGGC
>JBBPNN010000784.1:0-16095 GCA_038090935.1 Hortiboletus campestris | reverse complement strand
CTTGTAGGATTTGCGGGCTATCCTTCGGAGTTCCTTTTTCAGCTTGGAGAGTTCTTTCGTCCACCAACGTTTTGAGTGCGGGCTGGGTCTTGAGTTCGGGACGCAGGCTTCTATGGTCTCCGCTGTCTTGATCTCGACTTTCCCGAGCATTGATACGGTAGCGGTGTAGCTGCGGGAGGCTGGATCCCGGGTGATGGATTGTAGCTGGAACGAAATGCACGGTAGCGTGAGACGGCCATGGTGAAGTCCTGGTGGTGAAATGTTGAGCAGGCGGTCGTGAAGTCTTACAGCTGACTCCAGATCCGCAGAGGACATACTTGAACGCATGGCCGGGACTGAATCCGCCAGCGTCACCTTATCAATCGGCTTGGGAATGTGGAGAGATTCCGACTCTTGGTATACTGTGATTTCAGCAGGGAGGCATGAGTTGTATTCAGATGGCTTTCCCGTTCAAGCCAATATGCTAACGTCCGCGGATTTGGTGAGTAGCGCCTCCAAAAGACGACCAAGCGCACGGGGTGCTTCGTCAGCGCCGTAGATAGCTTCGGTGGTGACCTTGAATATACCTAACAAAGAGTAGGCAACGTCCTCCCTCCTCGAAGCATTGCGTTTCAAAGCCAGATGGAGCTTCTGGCGCGCTTCACCAAATCCTGGCTTAAGAGCAGCAAGATGGTCTGCATCAAGCCCCGTGACAAGTTGCATTCCTCGTTGGATGGCGCGAAGATGCTTGTGATTGGTAGGGTTGGTGTCTGGGCCAGGGAGATAAATAGGGAGGTACGGTTTCCAATCTTCCGTGTAGAAATGGATAATCTTGGATGCAAAGTACTCCTGCAGGGTCCACGCACGCTTGTTCCACCTACAATGCACGAAGTCCTGCAGCAGTCTATCCAAAATATCCAAAAGCGTGGCAAGATCAACCTCCAGTGGAAGAAGAACACCCTTGAGGTGAACTATCGTGAGCGACGATTCAGAATACCATCGATACATGGATCGCAACGACGCGGCCAACACCTCTTGTTCGGCCTTGTTGATGCAACACGTGTCGCTCCAAGCCCACCAATAACCGTGTTCGCGGGTCTTCGTGCAGAAAGTTTTGAGCTTCGTGTTAGGGAATGACTCCGCGAGACTGTCCACTGATCTCTTTTCGACGTTGCGGAATTCGGGTTCGCCCTGATCTTCCCATGTGTGGGACAACGTAGAATAGCGGAAGTACCGCCAAACGACTTCCTTCCAGACGTCATCGGCACTGACCCGTGATGTCGGGGATAAAATGAGATCCTTGTACTGGGGATGTGCTCTAAACGCCTCTGTTTGCTTTTGCTTGTCACAAAGATGCCCACTTTCCGTGTTGAGCAGGATATGCGGCCGTGGTTGATCTAGGGTTTCTTCGACAACTTTGATTATGATTTTCCTTGTTTCGCCAGGCTTTACCCCTTGTTGCCGCAGTGCTGTTAGCATAATCTTTTCAGATAACATAATATTGTGTAACGTAACAAAATTTACCAATTGACTCGGGATCCTCAGAGTATGCAAGTGATACGATCATTTCATCCAGCGCTTCAGCTGCTTCACGGTAGCATTGATGCGCATACAGCACTTCGTGCTTTCTGTCATAGCCCCAGGGAGACGAGGTATTTAATCTGATCGCCTGGTAGAGATATGCATAAGATCATATAAGATGTGTGGAGATGCAAGCATGACAGTACCTCTTCTGCATCTTGCAAGGCCTTTTCCCAGTGTGCTAGACCCATCCCCGAGTGTGCTTTGCTCCGCTTGAGCAGTAGCTTGTGTTTCGAACCCAGGTCTCCTATTAGGGGTTCCACAGCTGTGTACTGTTTGATGGCTTCACTGTAGTTTCTAGATTCGAGGGCTTCATCACCAATGCCCTCAAGCTTTTTGAGACAGTCCCTTCTAAATTCTGTACAAAAAAAAAAAAAGGAATCATTGTCATGTATACCAACATCTTTATCACCTACTGAAGGACCACTCTGAGAGTTCCACATGTGTTGCAATCTCCCTCTGATATGTGTTCCTCACCTCAACAAAGAGAACTGCAGCTTCAGAGTTTCCAGCTTGCAGCAGAAATTCACATTTTTTCTGTTGAATCTGGATTGCAAGACCACTAAACTTCCATCCAAATATCTTGCAGAGTAAATTAGCTTCAATCAATTCAAATTTTCAGGAAAGAAAAACAGTACAAATGAGATAGTCCACATTTCTCGGGTCTCATCATGGGGGAAGATGGCTGGCATTCGTGCATTCTTGACAGACACTATTGCATCCTCAAAGTGCTCTTCCAACAAGTGCAGATTTGCCTGAAGAGAGTCAAATACCAACAAAGTGTCATCACATGAAGTACATACCTGAACAAGCAACAATAGCTTTGATCCTTTTGATCCTTTTGATCCCATCTCATCCTGTTTATATGGGATATATCCCCAGACAAACAGAAGAGAATGCTCTGCGAACATCAAGAAAGTGGCTGGAACTTCTTTAGGACATCAGATACAGACCTGGATAACTTCCAGGAAAAAGGTGTGTTCATCAGACTGGCGGCTATCAAGTACTTTCGGAATCTCCTGCTTGGCCAACCCATACTTCCCCTGCCGAATAAAGGCTATGGTCCTTGCAACGTGACCTATTGCTGATGTCTCAATAAGGAGAGACTATTGGATACTCGAGTGAACACAAGTGCCCGAGAGTCAATGGAAGATTACCTTTTCGGCATCCTCCAATGCCGCATTCCCTTTTCTCAACCGCCCTCGTATAAGAGCTCGGTTAGCAAACGTATTATGATTGGGCACAGATGCAGGATTCTCGATTTCTGTGGAGAGCACTTGCTCCGCGATGTCTAAGAAGCCATGGAGCCATGGTTTGACTGCTCCATTGCTAATGCTCATGAGGGGTAACGAAAAAGTAGACTGTGGATGACAGTAAAGTGGTCAGACAGTGCCGAAACATCAGCGGCCGCTTACAGGAGGTGGTTTCTGGGTCGTGTCTTGTTGGTGATGTGCGCACGACTCGGTGGGTTCCATGGTGGCCTAGTGCTCGATTATAAGTTCAAGCAGGTACATGCTAGTAGAAGTACCCACGTCGTTGAAATAGGAGGTATCAGTAAGGAGTTTTCGAAGATCCCAAACGGTGAACTTGGTGTCCGCTCCGGTTACCAGATGGTCACTTCTTGGGGAGAAGGCAATGCACGATACATTTCCATCATGGTTAAGGGTATCGCCGATTTGTTGACGGGTAGCTGTGTCTCGAAGTACGACGGCATCATTTACGGAATATGCGATGATTTTGTTGTTGGGTGATAGAGCGACGGACGAGGGGTGGCGGACAGCGCGGGTCGGCCATTGGAAGACCAGAGATCCGTCGTCTGAGTTAAGACATTTGATCTGTCCCTGGGACACTGCAAAGATTTGTGGGCGATGGGCGAACCAAGTCAACGTGACGTTCGAAACGGAGAGGGTGGAAGTGACCGAAATTGGGATGGTGAGGAGCTTTTGCCCCGAACTGATGGAGTAAATTCGGACTGAGCCAAAGAGAGTGGCTGTAGCGATGCGCTCGCCACAAGGACAAAACTTGACTGCGACCACGTTATACTCATGCCTGAACGGTTTAAGGCCCGGGCGGCTTTCACCAGTTGATATGTCCCACACGTCAGCGGTGTGGGCGTCGGACCCCGTTACAACCCACTTCGAGTCTGATGAGATATCGACGGCCCTCACTCCACCGATAGCACGGCGTACTGCCGTGGCCTGTACCCTGTTCCAGATCGCGAGTCCATCAGCCGCACCGGTGACGATCCAGTGCCCATCCTTGGATGCGGCGACGGCAAGAACGCCAGTGCTTGACTCGACTGGTTCTCCCATCAGGCCGTCTTCTAGGTGGCGCAACCGAACTGTATTCTCCTCGCCGCTGACAATACAAAGCCTTTCGTCAGGTAAGAAGGCTAGCGCTCGTATTTTAGAATCGACGTTTATCTTTTGCGGCGTATCTGGGCGTACGGTTGAAATCAACACCGTGTCGAGGATGGTTGATACGTACCCTTCGTTGTAAAAAAACCTTGTAGGAAATCCATCATTGCTGACTGCCTGTGTGCGGGGGACAGCCTGCCAAGTGATACAATGAGACAGCGGAAGAACGAAGCGTGGGTTGAGGGCACACTTACCTCTCACGATTAAGTAGTCCATCTATACTTGGGCTTCCGGCATGATCTCGTTGGCCACGTGTCCTTCATACCTGCGGCGGCAGTTAACTTAATTTAGTAGGGCCGAATAAGACCTAGTGCAAAGATGGGGTGTCCCCAGCATCAGATGATAATCGACATCGCAAGAAACCCTTGTACCCAACGAATACATTCGTAGCGTACCACGGCGGCGATTATATCGTCCCATCAAACAACCTGTGCACTTCTCTGGTCTCACGGTAGGCACATGACGCTCAACCATTGTCCAGATTCGTCGGTTGAACCTAGAACGCACAGGAGTGCAATTGAGTGACCTTGAGTATGAGCTTTATTGTGTACCAGAGCGTAATAGAGCACACCTTTCCCAAATACCGCCCGGTCGGGCTACTCAGTCCCTCGTACGCATAGTCGAAGCAGGACAGTTCCGCTTGCTTCCGATCTGCCGCGGAGGATCACAGTAAGACCTCAACTATGTCTGCTAGGAGTCGCTTCATGATTGGCACTTCTAACATTAAGTACAAGTTGAAGGTAAAAGCTTGGAAACCCGAATGGCGAGCATCGAGCAAGGGATGCATGCGACGGATTGTGGGTGAGACGACAGAGGACGTTGGGCATACTGTCTTCAAATAGGCATCCAGTGTCCTCTACTACGAGCCAGTAGTGCACCAGGCACACCACGCAAAGGCGAGACGATCCACACTTAATCCGCCATCGCTACAAAGCGAAGGTATTGAAATCAGCATAACTGACAAAACAAAGAACGCACATGACACCTACACTGTTGTCGGCGTACCATGATCGTCCCCTCCGTACATCGATCATGTCTGTTCTTGCGTTTAGGGACAAGAACGCGCACCGCGTACAGGGCGATAATGTACCGCAGTGCAACGTCGTGGAATCAAGGCGGCTGGTTTCGCGAGCTGGTACTGGTGCTGGTACAGCGTATGAACGTGTGTCCCGTGAGAGCGATGTTCAGTACAGTCTGCCTGTCATAAAACACGAAGCACTCGCTCCATAGTAGCCACGCCGAAGTTGGTTCACGACTCCTGCAGTGGACAGCCTGCATGAACCAGACGGGGCAGAGTGGATGCGAGTTCAACCGCGGGCCTCTGTTGTGACCGTTGCAAGTCACGGGTACAAACCAACGACTGCTAGATTTCATGAATAACAGTGGTCTGGTTCGCAGGAGAGACTACTGCGTCATACCACAGGTCAGCTACCAATCGCTTTTATGACATCGCGCTTGCGTCTCGACTGTGCTGGACGAGCACCGCGACGCCGGGAGCAGGACAGACCCAAAGATCCGATACTGGCCGACCGATGCCAATGATATACAGGCACACCTGATGCGGGAGGGAGGCAGGGGAGGCAAACCCAGAGGGGGACCCAAAGCAAGGAGAAAAGAGCCTCCGAGGCAGATGATGTCAGTGTCTGTGCCGAGGGATATCAAGTGGGGGCTTGAAGTTTTCCGGAGAGCCGAGAGGACAAGAGGGCCTTGAATGGGAATTCGCACGGGAGTGAGATTATGTTTATGAGAGTTGGAAGCGATACGGATGTAGTCCTTGGGCTGGAACTTGGATAGGTGAGTGTATGCGCATGTTTGAGAGGTAGGTACAACGACTGCTACAGTCGAGTTTAAAGCGCGATATCGCAACGCCGAACGCTTGGGGGACTTGGCAATGAAAGATACAAGAGAAATGTCATTTCGTGCGTTCGTGGAGGTCCATGGATGCGATGGTAGAGCCAGAGGTCAGAATAAAATGAAGCGGGGATCTGCAAAGGAGTTCCGGAAGGACGGAACACGGCGTGCGTCGCGAGGACATGCAAGAAAATATGTGGTTTACTTACGAAAACCATTAGACGCAGAGAGTGAAGACGAAGCCAGTACGAGACGATCCAGACGTCATCATGTAGGTGACTTTCTTTGTGAACTTTGGTTGGCACTTTCGGACTTCGGATCTTAGACTGGCATGGGACACCTCGAGCACCCAGTTCAGCTGTCGATGTGCTGGATCCTTTCCAACGGGTTCGCGTTTTGAGAGCATCGAGAGACAGAACAATAAACGTACGTCCCAGACATGCCCGCAGAGGAAAGAGACCAAAAACAAAATACAATGACCACCGCAGGGGTCGAACCTGCAATCTCCTGATTCGTAGTCAGACGCGATGCCATTTCGCCAGGCGGCCGATATTGTAGTTACGCTTTATCATTGTATATAGTAATACTTGTGAGCCTTTCAGATGGGTTCCGTCGTGTGGGCACGCCAGGTTCATGTTCGACTGCATCCTCCGCAATAACGAGGCGAAGCTAGGGAACAAAAGTAATACTAAGTCAATGTCAGTGTCTGGAGAATGCCCTCGGTGAGCAGCTGTGCTGTCTCAGACGCTCCCCCCTTTTTTTCCCGCCCGGTCTCTATGGTTGCATAGATGAGTCTTCGAGCTTCATTTGAGCGCTTGAGGACGCAGAAACGATAATCGAACTCGAGCTAAAAATAGCACCCGCCCCCTGATCGGAAGATATAACTGGAAGTACATGGAGCCCTCGTCTTCGCCGGAAGGAATTGGAGGTTGGGAACGTTCTGTAGCATCGATGGCTCCTCTGCGCAACCATTGATTAAAACTGCTGGCAATAGTAGGGATGAACGCCATTGAACTTATTGTATTGTCGGGCTCTACTCCTTGGAGGGAGTAGAGGCAGCGTGGTCGCTCGCAGCTGCAGCGTAGTCCTTCGGGGGCGGAACATGGGTGAAAGTTTCAGTTATTTAACACCGTACCAGTGAATGACATCCCGAGCAATCTACCAGAAATAATCTACTCAGAATGAGCACTTTGATGTGATAGGAGATGAAAAAAAGGGCGGGGCAATGTTTGGGTTTGTTCCGACGGTGCCGTCCCAAGCCCGATTTGGGCGGGCTAGCCACAAGCTTGCCGCATTGTTACTGACAGTTGCTTTATCTCGGTAATCTGAACGAGCTGTCGCTGTGCTACAAACGGCAGATGCCCCTCCACGCTCGTATATGTCGCAGCAGGAACTAGATTTAAGAATAATACTTGTGGGAGTAGTGCGTCATACCACGTGATGAATATCGGTCCCTTATATAGCAGGCGATCGTGTTTCGATGATCCTCCTGTCCCATTTGCTCCCTCCCCCATCATTCACCTTTGATCACTTTTTGGGGATTCTCGTCTTATGAGCACCCGACAGGCCTTTGTACCCCGTCCGCCATCCCATGTACCGTCGTCCGAACCCCTTCCACACCCCACAGATGCGCGTGCGAGAGATGGGGATAGAGACACGTTTGTCAACGGTAACGGCAAAGCGCGATCGATTGCCGCCTTCTTGGGCCAAAAGCGGGGTACCGGAACCGACACCGCGTCGCAAGGAGTGGGTCTAGCAAGAGCGAATACAAGCACAAATAGGCGGAGCTTTGACGGGATTATGAGGCCAGAGATGGCAGCGATGTCGATTATACCGTATCCGACGACAACAACACAGCTCGGTGCGGGAATGAAACAACCCGGGGCGGGACAAACCCCGAGGAAGATCGCGGGGCCAGGGGCATTCGAGTTCCCGAGGCCAATGACGCCGATGTCTGTGCCGAGGGGTCTCAAGAAGGGATTTGGGATCTTCGCGGAGAACCGAGAGGATGAAACGACCTCGAATGGGGACGGGCAGAGGAGCAGCATCGTGTTTATGGGACCTGAAGATGTGGCGGACGTGCGCGTTGGTCCTGGCACTGGGGTAGGTGGTTATATGCGCGTGTTTGAGGGTTCAGGGAGTGGTGGGAGTGCGGGTGGGTTACAGTCAAGTTTGGAGCATGACATTGCTGCGCCGGTGCCAGGGTATGCGCTTGGGGGACTTGGTGAAAACCCGGGAGGCGAAAGGTGCGAGATTGATGGCATGTTTGCGCGTTCCTCGAGGCCCTTGGGTGCAATGGCCGAGGCAGAGGCAAGTATGGAAAAAGGCAACGATTCGCAGAGGAGCTTCCGGGGGACGAAACGCGGGATGCGTCCTGAGGGCATAGAAGAAAGCGGGAGGTATACGGACGCAGGCTATCCGACTCAAGGGTCGGCAAAGAGAATGAAGCCAATGCCGCACGACCCGAATGTAAGTGACTCGTTCGCGCGATTCGTATATTTGCGTGCCTGCGTTGGATGATCATGGATAACGCCAGGAATACTTTCCGATTTCGAGTCCTCGCACTCCACCAACGCCTGGACCACCAACTTCATCTATCGATGTGCTGGACCCTTCCCTGGTAGTGGGTTCACTACTCGAGAACATGGAAGAATTTGTCAGTCTCGAGGACATCGAGGCAGACTGGAAGCGATGGAGAGAGTGCACGACAGAGGAATGGCTGAAAGGCGCTGATGGTAAGTTGTTCGAGCTCTGATTTGGCGAAACTCACGTGTTGGGCAGAACTCGCTCAGGATTACACGGACATATTAAATACGGTGCGTAATGCTGACTTGATGCTCGTTTCTGACGGTATATGCTGTCCTCTCCGGTGATACAGGTCAAGGATCACCTGACGTAGGTCTTGTGTCTAGCACTGAAGTGCAGTACTTGGTGTTGATCTGCGATGAAGGGAAAAAGTCTTGGCATATGCGAGCATGATATCCTCGGTTGAAGAAAGACGAGCAGAAGTGAACCGCAACATCGAGATGATCCATGGAAAAGGGAATATTGTCCGGGAGAACATTTCGAAACTAGGAACGAAGAAGTGACACAAGGGGCTGAATCGCGAATGCAAGTATGGCCTCAGTCATTCGTTTTGTAGGAACGTACTACAACCGCATCATCGGTCGATCGAAGCAATTTTGGACGGGTGAGGGGATAACTAGACAGACATGATCATGCGTTTTCTGTTGTACATGCTACCTTTGTAAGGGCGCAGGGCAAAGTCTGCGTGACAACATGTTGTTATCCTGTACCGAGGGAAGTGAACCAGAAGAAGTGCCGGTCATTGCCTTGGTCCGCCTTTGACGCTCTGCCGAGGAAGGCGGCGGTCATAAAATCAACGCACGTGACAAACGAACCGTGTCGGCTCTTTTGTTCCCACCGGTCCACTTGCTCGTATCTATCTTTCTCGGAGACCTCTCCATCCTTGGCTTTTTCTTTTTTCCGACCCTCTCTTTCACGTTCTAACGAAGCCTCCTACTAAATTGTTAGGTCCGTGACTTCTTCCTCCTGATCCAGCAAGCCCAAACCCTGTTTTTCACTCTGCAGAGTCCACACATTCCCTCGTCCATCTCACCATTCATAAACGGTCACGCATACCTCGCTAAGCTGTTCGCGTTGTCCCACACCATCTAGCATAGCTCCTATCTATCTTGGCACCTAACGCTTTAACTTGCCACTCGAGATGGCGGGCACACAGCAACTACCTTCGTGGATGACGCTTTCCACAATGGTCATCACGAATGCGAATGGGCAGCCCATTGCAACGAGTACGACGACGTTGGAGTTACCATTGACCTACTATGGGCCCAGTGTGAGTATTCCGTCTTTGCTATTTTTTCCCTGCACTTTATATCCTGCACCTTGCATTTCTTGAGCGAGGGGCAGATTTAGAGCAGTCCACTGCCGTGCACAGCTCGAATGAGCACAGCTTCACCGGAAGCATCGTCATCCGAGGGATGGAGATTAGATACACGAAGAATGCAACAATGTCGTTGGGGCGGTGTCTGATAAAATGTTTTTCCTTCTAGATACCCCTTGGAACAGATGGGGCCTGGACCTGGGGCGGTCTCACTCCTCCTGCGTCGACCACGACCGCGTCATCCACAGCGACACCTACAACGACTCCTCCTTCCACTACTCCCTCTACCCTCACGTCCGCTCTCATTTCTATTCCTGCATCCACGTTCCCCACGACCACTTCGTCTGCGACACCTTATCCTTATTCCACTTCTTCATCTCTCTCGACAGGCGCGATCATTGGCATCATATTTGGTGCTATCGCAGGCTTTATTATCCTACTCCTCGTTTTCATTTGTCTTGTTCGCTATCGTGCGCGAAATCTTCGTAATCCACCCCATCAAACACCAATCTGGACGCACTGGGAAGTCCTTGGTCCTTCGGCCCCTCCACAAGATGAGGAGCGACCCGCTGGGGTTGGTTCTCCGCGAGACAGTGGCGAAGAAGCTGACTCGTTCCTGCGACGGAGTCGGGGCGCCACAAATGGTTCTGGAAATGCTGGTTCGAGCGTCCGCGACCTTCCTTCCCTTCCTCGCGGTGCTGCCCCTCCGCAGATCGTTGGAAGTACTGGTTCAAATGATTCTCTACGTACAAGCTCGTCTGTTGTTACAGATTACGGTATCCCGCTTCCCGGCGGTGGACCCATCGGTCAAGCATACCGTGACGATCCTCATTTCCCCGCACGACCAAGCAGCGAGCTGGCTGGATATATCATGCCCCCTGGCGAACTACTGAGGATTGACGATGAAGAAGAACCTTTAAGCCCACCGCGAATGTATGGCGTCCGGCGGCCCAGTGATTCGTTGCTTCCTGAAGTGTTTGCACCCCTCCTCCCTCCACCGCCTCTTGATACCGACCGTCTATCCTCCCGATATCCTTCTTCTCTGAACGAAAAGGAAAAGTCTGTCCGTAGTGTATCCTATCCCGCAAGCGACATGGAAGACCCCAAGGTGTACACTGCACGTCGGGTCAAGGTAAAGGAGCTCGGCCCACGCTCCCCGACTGAGGAAGCGACCTCTTCGGACGACGGTCCCGCCCCTGGACCCAGCGGTTGGAGGAGCAGTCTTGGGCTTGGTTCGATCTCAAGACTGAGGAACAGTTGGTTCGGAGGGTCGTCTTCGCGGAATACCTCCAAGTCGTCTGGCGGACGTGGATTCGTCGACGATGCGGAAGTCAACCAATCACTCTTGAGCGCACCGCGTGTTCGATCCCGGGTCGGCATTGGTCTCACTATCGATGGGGAACGGCCCATGTCGTCTGTCAGTACCAAGAGTGCTGTATCCGGTAACACAGTATATCACGATGCTGCGTCACACCTCGGTACCCCGGTTTCTGTCCCTTCGCGGGCGATAACACCTGCAAACGGGCGTGGTCCAGGTTCCACAAACGAGTTCCCTCCTGTGCCAATGGGAGCGCCGCCCGCGTATGCTGTCAGTGATCCGTATGACTCCTTGGGGAGCCGAAGTAGCTTCCCTTATCCCCAGGGAGTTGATGTACTCGATCTTCCCGTTCCGCAACCTGCTTCTCCGTTTACTGCTTCTGGAGGTACAACAAGGAGCGCAGCCACACCACCAGGACTCGGCGGTTCACACGTGCGTGCGTGGCGCGACTCGCTCTCTGTTATCACTGGATCTTCGAATAACGGAAGCATCACGATCGACGTGCTCGACGCCGAACCTCCGACGGCTGGAGAAGGGTGGAGGTCGATGGCTGGTTTGCTCAGCACCAGTACGAGTGAAACTGGACCCGAAACAGGCGAGCAACGAGCGACATTTGGTACAGTGAGTTTACTCTTAAGTGTGGCACCTAACTGATTACTGAGCTACGTGCTCGGCAGCCTCAGATAATCCACCAGCCTCATCCGATGCTCTCTGACCAAGGTTCGCTGCATTCGATGCGTTCGCATTTAAGCCCGTATTCGTACTCTTCCGGTTCTGCGCCCATGTCTTCCAAGCACTCCCATGTCCTTTCTGGTTCCAACTCCTCCCGCCCGTCCGCCCATTCTCGCGTACAGACTGTGAGCTCGTGTTCTCACTGTTCAGAGTCCCTTTCTTCATTTGGTCGCCGGCAAGGCGCCCCTATCTCTCCCTCTGTCTCAGCCTTTGGAGGCGCGGTCGAATCGGGTCGACTCTCGGTCTTGGAAGAGCTCCCGTCACTGGCCTTTGAAGGACCAAACCGCGTGTCGGTGTTGGGTCCCATGCCGTCGTTTGCACATTCGACGACGGCACCGACGATTCGGAGCGTCGGTGCAACGACCACCTCAGATGACACGGACGTGACGCGAACGACGACGACGACGTTGACGGCCGGTACGGATGCGACGTCATTGGACATGGACAGTCGGGAAGATGAACTGTCAAAGTTCCAGTTGAATGCATTTGATTTCGAGAGAGTGAGGATATGAGCTGGGACCCCGATCCTCTTTTCTTTTCTTTTTTTCCTTTTTGCACATGAACGTTCTTATGCGTTCTTTTTTTTTTTTGTCGGCGTTACCCCATTCCCATCTGATCATGCTTGCGATACCTTTCCCCCCTCCCCGCTAATGTATTTAGCTCATGACTTGCTCATACGACTGACGACGTAACGATGCGACACCTCTTACCTACCCTCTGATCCTACCTTGAATGCTCATGCTCATTGCTTGTGAACGTTTGTGCACGCGTCATATCGGTGATATCCGCCATACGATGGATGATGTTCGTTTGTGGGAGCGGGGTGGAGCCGAGTTGCTTTGTATCATAGCCCTTGTGTCTTTGCAGATAGAGAAGAGGGAGTTGAACGTGGAACGTGGAACGTTGACTATGTTGACATGGCTTCAAGTTACAGTACGACTCGCAGTACCACGTGATCAGGTGTAATAGGCTTGGGATCGCCCATCCATGCCAACAACGTGAAGAAATGGCAGTCTTTCCTCGACTCGTACCGAACGAACAGTTTCCGTGTTGCACTGCTACAGGAACGCAAATAGAACGAACGAGAACAGGGGAATAAGTAAATTACAGTTTCTGCTCCAATTGTTTACAAAATCACGCCGTATGCCTCAAGCCTTTATCTCTCCTTCTACTTGTCTGACAGAGCTCAGACAAACGAGATTCCGTTTAATGATTCTCACTGCATGGCGCCGCACGAATTTTAACACAAAACTTGAAAACAAACCAATGGGAGGGAGCGCCTCGACGACCGTGCACGATCGTTGGTTCGACATGCACCGGTCACTGTGCCGTCATAGGCGTCACCGAGGACCAAAATCTGCAAGGCGTGAACACACGCAAACGTCTCACCGTTCGTTCCGACAAACCAACACGAGAAAAAGGACTTACGCGCATCGCTGGGCTAATATCCGATCGGTTTTGATCGGCATAACAACAGGTACGCCTCCCTCAGTACGATTGAATAACATCTCCGTCTTTCCGATGAAATACTCGTCCCAGTAGGGGGTGATGTTGGTCGGATCGAATTTGGTGTTGACGTCGTAGTACTTGGCGAGGGACATGAAAGATTGCGAGAAGGCGGTGATGAATTGCGTATTGTCGTAGGGAGGAGGATAGCTCGTGCTAAAATGATGGCATAAACCCCCGGTTGAAAATACGATAGAAGGGGGGGGATGGAGGCGTACCTGTAGAAGTAGTATATGGCGTCGTCAGCGTGGTATGCAGGTGGAACCGCAAAGAGGCCCTAAGACAGTTCCATCAAGAATAATCATCGGCGTACAAACCTTGGAACACTGACCTTCCACGAACGACCCGCGAATGTCTGGAGCAAGTAATAGGTCGGGCAAACAAAGATGGCTACGAACCAATGTCCGAATAAGCGACACGATTCTTCGCGTTGGTTCCAAACCCAAGTTGCTTGACTTACAATCCCCCATTACCAGTATGGCCTGCTCCAGAGCAGTCCCGTAGTTTCGATAGACGTGTGCCGCTTCTTGGACTTGCAGATACGTCATGTCTGGGAAAAGCTGAGAGACGTAATCTGTGATCGTTAGTGTCTCGATCGTATCCACGAAGATGTTTCCCTCGTTTTGATTGCTGACTGCCAGCAGTACTTGCTTTAAGAACGTCAACTAGCTAGCGATGTACTGAAGGTGGTCACATACTCCGTTCACCTGACCCTTGGAGAGAGTGACGGTTGGACGTTCGAGGATGAACGTGCCATCCACCACGGGAACGAAGACAAACGTGCCAAAGAAAGCAGAACTAGCTAGATCATAGTTTGCAGCCTGGAGCGTCTCTGCTTCCACAGACTGTACGCACGCGAACGTGTCGGCGCTCGATCCACATCTGCACAGAAGGCGTTACTACGCAATCGCGAGGCAGATACGAGGCGAGATAATGGCTTACCCAGTCATAGCGACAACTTCGTTATACAGCAGCTAATCTCGATCAGTTCGCAAGCTTTCTGCCAAACGAGAACGAAAACGCAGCGCCTACCTGAGGCAGCCGATCATTGTAGCAATACTGAGGAGGCAAATACACGGAACTAGTGATCGCAGCATTGAAAAGCTGCGGTTTTGTGTTACCCCCGTTGGCGACGATATGCTGCAGAACAGAGCCGGCACCTGCGGATTCGCCCCATATCGTGACATGGTCCTTGTCGCCACCAAACAGCCCGATCTAACATACTCTTATGAGTGCGAGGAGGACGGACATGTATGAGCCTTACGTAGTCCTGTACCCATTGTAATGCAAAGGTTTGGTCAACTGGGGATGCCAGATGCTATCAGTATAATCTAGGATGAAAACAGTAACATTGTTTCTCACGGAGGCCAGCGTTCAGAGCACCCTGAGCTTTGATCTCATTGCCAGAGAGGATACCTAATGCAAGAATCAGACAGACTGACAAGATAATGTTAGCCTCCGATCCAGGGGGTTGTACCGAATGCACCCAGACGGTATTGAATGATGACGACCACCACCGTGTCCAAGGAATCAGCGACGAGATCGGCGCCATTGTACTCGGCCGCGTACCCCAACTCGTAGCTACACTTTGAGATCTGATACGCATTCAGGGACATGAGGATGAGACGCGTACCCTCCACCGTGAATCCAGACCAACACAGGGAGCCCACCCGTAGTGACTGGTTCTGTGGGAATTGTTCCTGGAACGAAGACACTGGTGGTAGGATTCAGGTTGTAGTTGCTCCGCAATCGTGTTGGACCATCATACTTACTTGAGGAACAAGCAATCTTCCGAAGCAGCCGGCGTCGTGCTCTGTCGTTTGTTGTATCCGTATGGTGAGACTTGGGCGGTCGTGTTGGTACCTGATCCGGTCTGATAGCACGTATCCGGGTTCTGTGTCGCGGGCTGTACACCAGACTCGGGGACCGGTGGCTGAGGTGGTTGAAACCTCAGGTATCCTGAGCGGGAAGTTCTGCGGGTCAGCATGAGCAGAAGGGCAGGCTTGATCAGAAGGAGGTCTATATGATACTCACCAAGAGGTGGAGCAGCATAGCGAATGCTCAAGAAATTAGTGATGTTTGTCTGTGCGTCAAAGTATCCTTGGTATTGTGCATAACCAAGATCCACGATTGGTGCTATCACGTTCGCGTTTGTGGCGGTCGCAGTGTTCACCAACGACCATAACGCAATCCAGGAAAGGCCACGAACCATTCTGAGCTCGGGAAAGCAAGACCGACTTGCATCGATAGGGAGAACACTGCGGTTTTATAATTTACCTGGACGATGGGCAATGCGTGGAGCTTCGATGGTAGCGGCCCGTGGAAGCACTCGAATCCGCAGAATTACGGAGGCCCTTCTCGATTTGTCAGGGACATGAGTAAGTCGTGAAGCTGTAGGACAGCCTTTTGAGAGCGCTTCTGATGATGATCAGAATCTGATCAGCCCTTTATGGGCATCAGTGGACGGCGAATTCTTGATTCCCGCTCCATGAACCTCTGTCCAGGGATACAGCCGCGGAGTAATGATGAGCACCAATGGCTAATCAGGCGCTGATCACCAAAGAGATCGCAAAACTTGTATGATTCATGGTGCGTATACTACTCACCATGACACGATCATGATGGGCCAGGACTTAACCTTGGCAACCCCTTCATTCGCGCAGATTCCGCAAGTCATTCATCACGACAATTGGCTTTATCTTATAAGGCCTTATAAGGCCTTGTCAAGATAACAAAGATGTATATTAGAAATAATCGGGCGCTGATATGATAAGGCCTTATAAGGCCTTAAAATGGTAGGTACTATA
>JBBPNN010000783.1:0-16139 GCA_038090935.1 Hortiboletus campestris | reverse complement strand
AACTAAAAAGGGTCAGGAAGGGCAATTGGTGCAGGCTCTCCAGCATTGGATCTGTTTCTCATACCCTCAACCTCTGCTCTCACAAAGTCCACATGTTCATCCTTTTCTGCCGTCAGTGTGTACACTTCAGTAAAGCCTACATTGTGTACAACCATTGCCCTGATGAACGCTTTGACATCCTTTGGCAGATCACTGTCCTGTTCATGCAGTATTCACATCACTAGTTCTCAGTGGGCTAAGACCTTGTCTTCAGTGGAGGCAGCCATGCTTGTCAGCGAGGAGGTGAAGAGGTTGAAAGATCCTTGCATTCTGAGCATGAGGCTTTCAGCACTGGTAGGGGGCTGCCGAGCAGCAGCAGACTTGCATGACAAAGATGGAACTGCAGCCATGGAGGTGGCCATTACTGCAGCAAGGGTCATTTTCTTGGAGGCAGGGCCAGCAGATGACTTGGATGTGCTACAGAATGGGAGAGGAGATGATGTGCTAGAGAAAGGGAGAGCAGACAGTGATGTTATGATAGAAGCTGAATCATCACCAGTCATGTCAGAGTGTGACTGCTTTCCAGTGGAGGTGGCAGAGCAAGGAGCATGGGTGGCTGCTGTGGTGGTAGTGATCTGAGTTGGTACAGGAATGCAAGAAACAACAGGAACTGCACGTTCCTTGCTCTTTGCGGAGGTGGTGCCAATGGTGCTTCCCAAGCCACTGTTGGTGGCAATATTTCCAAGCTGCTCATCACTGGTGGTGGCGTCCTCTGGGGTTGCAGTGTCTGTGACCACTATAGATGGGGCGAACACATTACTTCCCCTGGCACCTCCATTTGATACAATATTGTGCATGAACCTGGTAAATTCCCATCCCTTGTTCTTGAATGGGCGCATTAGGGGGTGCTTCTATAGTAAGAGAAGTTTGAAACCAAGGTATCCAATCAAACTAGTAGTAAGACATACTTTAATATACTCTGCCCAAACGTTCTTCGCAAATTCCCCGTGGATGGCAGCTCCACTTTGATCATCCCAGTGAGTGCCAGACAAACCCCAATAGGTTTTGATTTCCATATGTGTCTTCCATACCTATAGAAATCCCATCAGTGGTGCATGGCAAGCATGATTGGTACTAGTACATAGCATACGCACTGAAGTGGTCCACTTGTTCTTGACCGGTTGCCCTGTTTTCACTGCACCTCAGGCTGCCGTCCAGAATGGTGCAAGATGTTCTGCAGCAGCATTGAATGTCACAGCCTTGAAATTGCTGCCATCACCAGCTTCCACACAATGAGCATGGAGGTAGTTCATGAGCTCCTCCACCTCCTTGGAATTCCAGGATGCTTTCTCAGTTGGAGGTTTGGACATGCAAGAGCAAAGATAATGACGAATGACACAGTGAGTCAAATAAGTTGCAAAGGAAGCAAGACAGACCAAGATATGCCTAGGATCATTGCGATTATCCATCGCTTGGGCAAAAAAAACAAAGTTTCAACTTCAAAGTCAGACACAAGCTCAGCTATGGTGGCTGTCCAAAACATTGCAACATTGACCAAATTTTGTCCAGTTTCAGATTTCCGAACGGGCTCTAAGTTACACTCTCACGTTTCAGATGACATACGTAAAGGGTGCTCAAAGTGGCAACTTTTGTGCCGAAGTCACCTACACAAACTTGAGGAAGAGTGTGTGAACCTTACATAATGTATATAAATCACCCTCAGGTTGAGCTCTGATGAAATCAAAGCTGATACCAAGTACTGTATAATATTATAAAAGACTGCATATTTACTAGTTAAACTACATTGCACAATGTTGGAGCATAGTTGTCCAGTAGTATATGCTACTAGCCTACTACTGTCTGGTTTGATCGGAGGACAGACCTAGAGGTAGCGATTTGCATTACATAATATTCACATGCTCTTTCTTTTGCTAATGCTCGTAGGAATGTTCAGAGCTCAAACTTGTAGGTGGGCTTTATATTACATAATGTTCACACATTTCTTGTCAAGTTCCATTGGTACTATCACTGCACCAGTGTTGCAAACACTTTTGGTGTGAAGTCTATAGTTCATCAAATTCAACACATTGAGACTTGAAAAGTATATGGAGATGTGGGGAAAAACCTTGCCTTGAATCCATGAGAAGAATGCAAGGATCCATCAAAAAGCTTCATGTGCCAGAGAGATGCTGGTGTGAAAAGCACAAAATGACATAGAGATGCAAAATTTCTCTGAGCGACTTTGGAGGGATGTCACACCTTGTCACATGACTTTTTGGATCTCCACTAATCGTTAGACAGCCACGTCATTGTGTATGCAAGCATCTATGAATGATATATTATGATCATGGTGCTAGTAAGTAGATACAATAAAATCATCATGTACTAGTGTGCAAAAATATACTATGAATGACAAGGTTGACATCATATGGGATATGTACCAGAACCAGGAAATATGTTACCTGAATCAATATTAACAGAGGGCCTGGGGTGCAGTCTGTTAGCAAAGTAAGGGGTCAATGATGTGAGTGGTGGGTGGATGGGATGGGCCTGCAACAGATGGGATGGGCCTGCAACGGATGGGATGGGTGGATTGTTATAGCGACAGTGGTTCGTGGCTGGAGGATGGTTTTTGCTATCATCACAGCAGGAAACGCCTTCCTCAAAGGCTCGTTTCTGTCCACGTGAGCAACTGCCAAGGAGTTCAGAGAATCTGGTGTCACTCTTCAGCCCCCGATTTGCTTCAAAATGATCCTTGATGGCCTTGAGTATGTCTGATTTTGTACTGTCAGTAGAAATTGTGAGTGCAGTAGCAATGTCAATCAGGTCATCCTTGTTCTTCGTCAACAGCGAGCCTGTGAAATGAATGTCCGAGCCCTGTGCAGCACGACGTGCTAACCTCTCTGCATCCTTAGTGGCTCGTTGTGCAGCTGCAGCCATCTCCTTCTGTGCCTTTGCCTTCTGTGCTGCATCTTGTTCATCACATGCCCGCAAACCCTCCGCAGATGTTAACCAGTGAGCATTGAAATTCTGGCTGCGCTCCTTTGTTTTTTGTCTGTTTTGCTGCTTTTTCATCTTGTCAATCTCACTCAAGGCCATTGCACAGTGAGCTTTTGAAGCGCAGACCTTGGATTCCAAAACCTGGACCTAGGACTGGAGCTGATCAAGTTGGAGTTGCAATGACTGCTGTGATTGCATTCGGTTGTGGCATGCGTGATGGGTGATAGGCATTTGGGTCAAGGAGACAAAGGTGGGTAAGCTGAAGTTGGATGAAGTGGTGGAGAATAGTGTCGAAGACTCTAGGGGGCAGTTGGGGTGTAGCAGAGTGTTGGCAGCTGAACTGGAACCAGCCATGTCATCATTGGAGTGGCCACTGAAGTATGAGTCTGCATTGGTGTCTGATGAGTCTGGGTTATTAAAGGCAAGTGTCTGGGCAGTGTCGTTACTGTAGTGATGTAGTTCAGAGGGTTGGACTGGGTATGATTGGGGAACATGGGCTTCAGTTGACGAGGCCATGCTTGGAGCAAAATCCCTGTCGGTGAAAATTTGTGGGTCAAGTGGTCGGATGCCACTGTTCTTCCATGCCTTTGTGATTGTGTCCATCACAAACAATGTTTCACGTGCTTCCATGTACTTGCTGACAAATTCTTCTCTAGGAATCTCTTCACTGGTCTCATCAAAATATGTCTCACAACGCTTTGACCACGCATGCTGCAGGGGACCAAATACACCAACATCAAGAGGCTGGAGCTCGTGGGTGGTATGTGAAGGTAAGCAGAACAGCTCAATGTTATTCACAACTGCAAGCTGTCACATTTCCTTGGTAATGTGGGAACCGTGGCCATCATAGACAAGAAGAATTGGCTTGCTCAAGGTGTTGTGTGCTGCTGCTTGTGGAATAAAGCACTCCACAAACCATTTCATGCAAATGAAGTCATCAGTCCAGCAATTTCATTAGTAAGATGTCACTTTCCTTATTCAAGCTTACTGAACTTATTACACTTGTTCTGCTTACTAAAAAGCACCACAAGACTGGCAAGGACAACAAGATGGTATGTGCCATGAAAAAGAACCGTGCGAGGGCAAAAAAGGCTAACAAGCCATAGAAGCACGATAGGCACATGCTGATCTGCATATTCATTTGAACAGAAATACATTGAGCTTGACAAGAACCAAACAAAGCAAGCCTTCCTATGTATGTATAGTAATAGTTACACCGTCCGAGTCTATTCAAACCATCAAACCTCCATGTAAAATCTCGAAACTGTGGTGATCCGCAAACTTGTTCACATAAAAGGCATGGAAGGTGTCGTACAAGTTGTGTGGTTTGATATCTCGAGAGATGAACCAGGGCCCATAGACTGGAACCAAGTGGGTGGCATGGTAGATTGAGCGAACAGAGATAACTGCAACATTTGGGTGGTGGTTGGGAAGGGATGCTGGGCAAACAATCCATGTCATCGTCAGAACAGTTTTTGATCTTCTCAAACCACTGCACAACTGCACATTGGAGGCTATCCCCGTGGTGGATGAACGAGAAGAATGCTAGAGTGCGAGCGATCTCAAGTGAGTCCATATGAGTCTCGGGACTTATCGACTCCTGTCGCATATTGACGAAGACACAATCTCGATGTGGTCCTTTGTTTCTCCACAGTGGCATGGCACAAATGTACTCCATTTGCATTCCACCAATCCCACTTAGGTCAGATGGCGCAAAAAAATGTGATGAGGCTGAATTAATCACATTGATGCATCCTTCAAAGTGATGGCTAGTTTCCAGGGGGATTTCAACCTGCCAGTGGGATGGAGTGCCAATCTGAGGGTCTCCTGGATTGAGCCAGGTATAGAGGAAGTGGTTAGTGAGAGCCAGTAGTGATTGTATGTTGAGCTCAATGGTGAGATCGAGCAGAGTCCAAGCATGTTGTCATTCTGCCATGTACATTAGCTCAAACTGGGTAAATTCAAACATGAGCAGACTATGTTCTGCGTGTTTGTGAGAGCTTGATGTGAACACAAAATGTCATTGGCAAATTGTTGGGGACATTCGACTCATTGTCACCCTGTGTGCTTGCCCAAGGTTCACCTTCCCAATCTTCTTCAGCGTCATCTGTTTCGAACGAGGTAACATCTTGTGGCTCCACTGGATTCATAGAATCAGGTGGTGTGACAGTATTAAGAAAGTCAGGAATACACACTGGTTGTTGATTGTAGTTCAGTACAAGCTTGGATGGATGTCAAGCATGTTCCATCCAGCATTCTGCGGCAGGTGAAATTGACACACACAGCAGCCAGTTTATCCAATCTTTGGTTCGTAACAAGCATCTGGCCAAGAGCCTTGTACTTGCTCAAGTGGTGCCACGGTTCTTTGACAGCTTTGATGTGTTTACATTCCATAATAGATGAGCAGAGCCTATTGGGTGCACCGAACAGGTGGATGAGTTCAGGGTAATGTTTTGCTGCATGTTGGCGAGGTAAGGAAAAGGATGTAACCATGGGATTTTCACCAGAGCCAAAAAATTCCTGGAAGTGGTGGAAGTGCATCAGAGCATCTTTGATTTCATTCAAGGCTTGCTCGGTGATAACGTGATGCTGCACGAGGTAGCAGAACTCTAGGAAAGCACGCAACATCTGTATGATCTCAGCTGGAATGTGGCCCTCAATAGTGGCAATGTAGACCTTGAGGGTTATGAGTACTCATGCAATTCTGACAGACAGAATTTAGAAGTCGTGCATACCTTCATCAATGCCTTTGAGTCATCTCCAGTCCACTGCTTAAATCCCCGGCCTTGTGGGAACTGGCATAGCCCAGCAAATGGCACGATGGCAGCATTTCTGCAATTGAGTTCATCAGTCTGATCATTCAAACAATGACGCATGAACTTACTTCCAATTGATATCAAGGATACGTTTTGCATCCTTCTTCGAGTGATTTTGAAGAATGAACCTTTCGATCCAATCAACTAGATGATCTTTGAATCCACCTTTGATGAGCTGATGTAAAATGTCTGAGGCAATGATTTGATGGATGTCTGCTCAGGGAAAGTCATTTGTAAACGGCTATTTTAAACATGTGAGCACTGAACCTAAAGGATCTGCACGAATATGGAACAGTTCTCACCACAAGATCAGCCACTATGCCAAACTCATTCCAAAGCACTTGAGTGGTGCATAGTTGGTTAAGTTCTTCATTGAATTCACGTGTGCGGGGAAGTGCAGCCACATCCAAATTATTGCGATCAGCTTGACACCTGAGAAATCAATAACGGGTTGACAAACCAACATGACATTGACTCACCTTGCGCACCACCCACGCATGATGCATGCTAACAGCACTTGTTCCTTATGATCTGCAATATAGGGACCCAGGCCATATATTACTCAGCAGAAATGAACATTGCTGAACTTGACAACTTCTGGGCTTGTCATCCCGCACTTGAGTGGACTGAGAATGATTGATAAAGCATTGTGAAAATTTGACGGCGAAAATTATGGTATGATGTCTCTGATGAATGTTTTTCTGTCGCTGAAGTAGAACTCCTTGTAAGCAATGTGCACAAATGGTCCAATGCTGGCACTCAGTCTTTGGAATTGGCAAGAAGGTGATAAGGACAAGGGAGTCACGATGCACTCACCAAACATTATTTCGCATGTTCCCAATGTATAGATACAAATGGTAGAATTCGTTGTTACCAGTAGCAACTGATAAAGCATAACAGGAGGGAAAGGCATGGAAAGAAGCAAAAACATAAGGAGGAGGAATGTAAATAATGAAATGAAAGCATAACCCTGACCATGAGGTGTGGCAGAGATCATAGATAAATGAATGATCATAAATGAAGAAGCATAATGTGGCAGGACATGAAAGGCATGAGGAGGAGGCATGAATCAGGAATGGAAGAATAATATATGATCAGAAGAGAAGGCATAGCCATACCACAGGGTGAAGAGGTGAGGAGGTGAGGAGGTGAGGAGGTGAAGAGATGAAGGGTGAGGAGGTGAAGAGGTGAAGGGTTGGAGGGGTATCCTGTGATATGGTGAAGGTGTGAAGAGGTGAAACATAGGAGGGTGGTCCAGACCATTCTAGAGATTAGATAGAGATTGCTAGCAATCAGCAGATAAGAGTTATCACATATCTAATGTGAGTTGGTTGCACTTCTGGTGCATAGATAACTTATTTGTGCATGCCCAGTGCAATTGATAAGGAAGATGCACCTGTCCAAGGTGTCTGATAAGGGGTAGCATCTATCCTGGGTACTTGATGAAGGGGTGGCACCTGTCCAAGGTGCTTGATAAGGAAGTCTATCCTTGAGGAAGTGAAGAAAATAAAAAGATAGATGCATCAAGCATAGTTGCAAGTTGGCAGCTGTTACAGGATACATGTGGAGTGGGAAGGAGCACATTGAATCATGTTGGTATGATTAACTTTAGGTCTCTCCTTGACCTGGAGGCAATAAACCAAAGATCTCTTATTCAAGTGGGAAGTCGAGAGCAGCTGTGACTCCAAAAGGATCTTGGAAATGAGGTTGTCAGGAGTAAACTGAGCAGCAGTGGTAGTCTGGATGAGAGTTGAGACAAGGGAACAATAAGATGGTGAAAGGGCATTCAGCATAATCATGCCATAAAGATTGTCAGGAAGGATGAAACCAGCAGTGGTCATTTCATAGAAGTTATTAGTTAGCTGATTAAGCTGACTAGCAATGTTGGTTACATTATGCCAGTGAGTCTCATTTGGATCAACAATCCAAGTACAAAGAGCCTTGGCAAAGGCTTCATATTGTTCTGTAATTCCTATGGGAGAATAAAGGACTACAAGATAGTCCCATGGATCCTTTGCAAGGGATGGGTGAGTAATATTACCAACAGGAATGTATGTGTCCTTCATGAGATGCTACATATTGGCATGTATAAACACACTGATCATGGCTTGTGCCTGTTGATCAGATGCAATCCAAGCAGTCTGAGTAGCTACAGAGTTCCTTCAACTATGGTCCACCAAATGGCCATAGTGAGGAGGTTGTGGACTTGGCATGACCATGTAGCATAGTTAGAACTGCTAGTAAAAACAGCAGTGTGGGCTTGGATGGCAGAGTTAATGTTGAAAGACATATCTGCTTAGTAAATGAAGATATTGGCAATGAAATTCTGTACAAAAGAAATTTTGTTAGTAATAAAGTTTCTGGAAAGTGAAGGAAGTACAGGAGGAATGGAAGGAATAGGTGAAATCAGTGCAGCTGTGGATGCATCAATGGGTAATTCCAGAGTTCTTTCCAACTCTGTAAGAGGAGATAGAGTTGATAGAACTTCTCTTTCTTCATCTCCAGCAGTGTCTGTGAACAGAAGAGTGGTTGCTGGAATGCTGACATGTGTCACAATTAGTTGAGTCCTGAAGTATTCAGGATCAAGTTCCTCAAAGATGTGGAGATCAAGATGAGGAAAGAAGTAGGGATTGTCCATAGATGAAAATTGTCCACTTCTATCATGAAATCCAGCTTTGGGACAATTGTGAGACATATACAAGGGAATACAAGTCTTGATACTACATATATACAGCAAGATGAAGAAAGAAGAGTGTACAATATTCATGCTTAGTATGGATGTGCTGAGCATATTCTGGCTTAATAGTGCTTACATAGTGACCACCTGGGGAAATAGGCAGTGGCCATGTTTTTGGCAGTGAGATTAATAAATCTTGGCTGCAGGCAAGGCAGTACTCCTTCCATCTTGGGTCCTTTTTTTTCAGCACCTGGGCTTCTAGGACAGATATATTGACTTGCAAAAGTGTCACCAACATTTTCTCTGTGGTCCAGCCTTAAGCAACGGACATCAATTTCCAACCTTTTCATGGTATTAAATCATGGGTTCTTCCTCTTTCAAATGCATCTCCACCACATATCTATGAGAGTGTTCCACAACTGCTGATGAGAAATGTCAGAGTTGACTCTGATATGATTAATGAAGGAGGGAAGACACATAAATGTGTGATGAGCAATGATGTGTTGCTGTTCATCTGGATTTCAGATGCCATCTCCTTTGATTGGATCAAGATCCAGGAATAATCAAAGATCTCCTGGATTACAGTGGGGTCAAGATGTTCATTGAGATTCTGGGCCCTAATGAGTTTGCACATCCACTTGTTAAAAGGATGGATGATCTGGCAAACAATCTCAAAACCCTGGTTATAGATAGGAACATAAGGTGTCTTGTGGTACTTCTCAACTGGGAAAGCCAATCCCAGACCTTCATAGGTGGATGCAAGCAGCCCATTCCAATAGGAAAAGCCCTCAATGTCGTAACACATCTCATTCCCATTAAAGACAAAAAAAAATTTACAACATCACCTTGATACTTAACCAGTGTAAGGACAATGATCTCTGCTGAGCTGCAGTATGTAATGAACAGTATAATCCAAGCCCCTATGCTTTCGAACTTAGTTGTTTCTTTCCTATGTTCTTATCTTTTGATCTTATCTCTTCTTACCCCTCACCTGTGCAGCTCATCTCACTTCACAGTATCACCTGTTTCCACTCTCACAGGTCTTCTTTTATCTCCATTTCACCTTATGTTTCACATCTTCACAGAAGCATTTGATCACGCTTCCCTTCCATTTCTTCATACATGTATTTTACTCATGTTTCAGCTTTATTTCCATTTCATGACTGTGCCATCCCTTGATGCATGTTTCATGGATATGTTCCATCTCTGTGCCCTATGCTCATTTCCCCTTTTTTATCCAGATTGTTAGATATGTTCCAAACATGTACATACTACTAGATAGTACTTAAGGCTCAATGCCACCACCAGAGAACTCCAGTCTAGTTCTCTTGATGTTTTCCCTCAAACTCCATTGAAGGACTCTTAGGCCTGACAAGCCTTCTTCTCTTATATATCTCTGTCTAAGTCACTAGTGTGACCTGAGAAACATTTGTTCTAGGGTTGTTTCACAGTAGTCAGAGGGATTGTAGGGTAGTTAGAAGAGTGCAATAAGTTCCACCCAGGGATTCTATGGGAGTTGGTTAGAGCAATGGATACTAACTATAGCAACCTAGAAGTCAATTCAATCAATCTGGGTCAATTCAGATCGGAAAGTACAAGTGGGAAGAAAAGGAAAGTATAGAAAGAGAGGGATATGGGCAAGAGAAAGTCAATCAAAGATGTTTCATGCAAGATCAAAGGTTCCAGGGGTTTTCTGGATGAAGATGGAAAGGATGAGAGATAAGACAAATGTTCCAGCCAAGGATGAGGGCCAGATATGAGCAGAATGAGACAGACAATGACAAACTCAAAGACACAGCTTTGAGTAGATGATGAGTAGTGCACATGGGTGAAAACTGTATTACAAAATGCAATACAAGGGTTTTTATAGTCCAGGGAATACCCTAGACTCTTCCTAATAAGAGAGACAGTAACCATAATCAAGGTCAAGGAAAAACCCCATTGCCCCTTCACAGGTAAATGGGAACCATGTGGAACACTATGAAATGTCAATGAAACCAAAAGAATACAATCCAGATCAAAATAGAGCAGATCTACAAATCCAGAAAAGCAGATTGAAACAGATTGAAACAGAATTAAAACAGATGAATTTGGATTGGGGTGGATTCAAATGGAAATGAGATAGAATGATTGGATTGTCAGATGTATGATGATGGTAAAAGACTCAAATATGCTCAGATATTGTTACGCTAAGCATAGAACCTAGCTTTATCCAGAGGAGTCACGTGACGAACGACGGAGAAAGTCGGAAGGTTTGTCTGCCCAAGGTCCTATGTTACCCTTGCGGCGCGATGTGGTCGAAGAGTCTACTATGCTTGGTAGGCGGAGAGACTATGAGAATGGTCTTGACAAGTAGACTCGCAAGTCCACAAGCGGATTGGGCTAGATACTACACTTGTATTGCGTAGAACTAACTGAGGAATAGTACAAGTACACTGGGCGTTTATATACATATGAGTGGACCCTGAATAAGGAGTCCTAAATGGGAAACAGAACAGCGGAATGCCATTCTAGAAGGGGATATGTCCGTAAAGGAAACTGGGTCAAGGGGAGGAACGGAAAGGAACGGAATCAGAACAAAGGAAGACATACTGCAGACTGCGCAAAGGATCAGGAGTCCCAGTTGGAAAAGAAGATCAGAAGGTGAATGGGACTCCATCTATGTGTCAAAAGAATCAGAAGGCAAATCGAAGAAACGGAGGAAATTGGAATCGGGGTCGTCAGGAAAAGCAGAAGAAACCCACAAGGCGAACTCGTGTTCCTCGGCCTCGGACATCCAGGGGATTTCTGTAACAGATATAGCCACAAGGAACATCTGTTCCTTACACCAGGATGCAGACAATAGATGCAATCTAGCTAGTGGTCTTCAGAGGGTTAAAATGGAGATGTTCATCAACATGAATGAGAGGAACTTCTGGTCTTGCCAGGAGAGCAGAAACATCCTTGACTTCCAGGATTTCACCTGGTTCATCTCCCTTGATATAGAGGGTCTTGTGATATTGGTGACAAACAGAAAGTGGGAGTTGAGGAGGGAATATGATGATGAATTGCATGAATGGGTCCCACATGATGGGACATAGCTACACTTCTTTGCTGGGTGTGATGGTTGGGGTGATGCAGCATGAGGAATGAATTGGGTAAGCTCTCATTCTGGTGTCATACCAGGATGCTGGGTGGAACCATGACTCAAAGTCAAGGGCCAAGTCAGCATAGGTGAGATTGGCTGGGGTGACATGTTCCTTGTTTGGCACTGGGCTGAATGTGTTGTCTGTGGAGCAAAGAGGGCCAATTGAGCTGGATTCATTGTTGTCAGGAAGAGGGATGGAAGTATCAGCAGGAGAAGATGGCAATGGATCTAGACGATACCTGATAGAATGCAAGAAGATAGGATTTTGATGAGAAGCCAGAGTATTGATATAGGAATGAGGGTGAGAGGCTGGAGGAATGGAAAGATAATGTGGAATAATTTCCAATCCTGGAAGAGGATGATAGATGACTCCAGGGGGAACCGGATAAACATTCAGTTTACAATGGTTAGAACAGTTGTAGTGTTGACAACAGTCCACTGTAAATACACTGGTTGCAATCAAAGTCTTGATGGCAATGCCACATGCACTGATGGTATGTACAAAATTAAGAAGGACACTTGCCTCAGGTTGCATTGGTATAGCAGGATAACAACTTGATCATGTCCTGTGCAAATGATGAGAGTGTGTCAGTCTCTCAAAAACAAGGATCTTAAAATTAAAATTAAAATAGTAAGAAGTGTGTGTGAATGAATATGAATCACACCATAGTGGTGTGCTATGACATTATTTGGATAAGAATAGAAATGATGATACTGATGTCATAAAAGTCTAGAACTTATGACATCATGGGTCTAGAATGAATTAGTAATCATGAAGAGTGACCCAGACAAATGTCAAAGTTAATAATAGAATGAATCATAGATTCTTGACAGGGAGTTTCTATCCTATATAACCCAAGGCACAAGATGACATAGCATGAAATCTGCATGAGAGCTAAGTGAGGTGGCATGTCTTTTCTTTTCTTGCTGCCACCTCCCTTGCTTGCACAGCATATTGCTCATCAACAGTTTCTGTTTGCATCCACCCACCACACTTGGCTAGTGTTGCTGTGACTCAGCTAACTTGAACTTGTGCCTGGCCAGCTCTGGCTATCCCTGGTGCATAGCATGACTTGACTTTGATAGTCAAAATTAATATTCCCAGCTTGCATGACTCATGCAGCTACTGCAGCTGACTCTGAGCTGAGCTTTGGGACTCTGGACAAATTTTGTTTAGGCCTAACTAGAGCCAGCTTGAGGCTGACTCCAAGTCACAAAGTCACTACGCTGAGTGGTACCTCTTTCAATGATTCTAAGGTAGGTGCTACAATGCCAGCTGGTCACTGTGCTCAGATGCTAGCTAAAAGTGGAACTCTTGATTATATGATCAGGTTGCAGGTCAGGTGATGTCTATAAATAAGAGTGTATTCATAGGATCTGGTGTTGACCAGCCATATGCCACACTAGTCACATGATCTTAATGAAGCACATAAATGTACCAGTGGTATGAATATAATGTGTCCAGCTGGTACCACCATACATACTCATACAGATGGTGCTCACTGGTACCATGATATCACATATGTATAATACTGTTACAGAAATCCCCTGGATGTCCAAGGCTGAGGAACACGAGTTCGCCTCATGGATTACTGCATGGGAATCCGAGGACTCCGATTCTGATTTCCTCCGTTTCTTTGATCTTTCTTCTGATTCTTTTGATCCTTAGATGGAGTTCCGTTTTTCTTCTGCTCTTCTCTTCCAACCGGAACTCCTGATCCTTTGTGCAGTCCACAAAATGTCTTCCTTTGTTCCATTCCGTTCCGTTCCGTTCCTTTCTGTTCCTCCCCTTGACCCAATTTCCTTTACGGACATATCCCCTTCTAGAACGGCATTCCACTGTTCCGTTTCCCCTTTAGGACTCCTTATTCAGGGTCCGCTCATACGTATATAAACGCTCAGTGTACTTGTACTTTTCCCCAGTTAGTTCTACGCAATACAAGTGTAGTATCTAGCCAAATCCGCTTGTAGCCTTGTGAGTCTACTTGTCGAGACCCTTCTCATAGTCTCTTCACCTATCAAGCACAGTAGACTCTTCGACTTCACTTCGCCACAAGGGTAACGTAGGACCTTGGGCACAATAACCTTCCGATTTTACCCATCGTTCGTCACGTGACTCTCGCCGATAAAGCTAGGTTCTACGCTTAGCGTAACAAAAGAACTAACTGCTTTTCCATCCCTACCAATTGGTAGTAGGACGAGACCATCCCCACCACCACGCGAAGGATTAACCTTGAACATCTCCTCCGAGGACAAGAAAGAGACAAAGAAGACTCCGAGCACTCCTCTTGAACCAGATCTTCTCCTGCTCCACCCGAACTCTCACCTGTTCATAGAGAACCGACTCCGCGTTTTTCTAATACGAGTTCAGGCAGGTGTATACCTGGCCCCTCAGCTTCGCCAACCCCCTCCTACACTCCACTAGCCCGTGCTCCGGCTCTTCCTCCTTCCCGTTCTCCTTCTATCCAACACTTTCCCTCGAATCCTCCCCTTCGTGATCCTGCACCTCTGCCTTCTCCGCCTTCCGAACCTCCATCCGACTCTGATTACCATTCTGACAATGACGACGACATGGCCGATGAACTTCGCGCCAATGGGACCAAGCTTAAGGCTGGTCTGCCAGATGATTTCTCTGGCCGGGACGAGGACGCTCAGAGATGGGCACTCGCCATGGAGGCATACTTTCAGATGTCTCCACGATTTAGCACCGACAAAATGAAGATACTCACTCTTTGCAACAAGATGAGTAGGGGATGCAGTGCTATCTTTTCTGAGGGTTGGTTGAAGAAGATGTTGAACCCCAATGTATCAGCATCAGAGAAGACCATGGAGAAGTTTTTGGATGACTTCGCGCAGGTCTTCTTTCCCTCAGATCGAACTGGCAAGGCTCGCGCAGCCTTGGGCGACATATGCATGGAAGGACTGCCCTTCAAAGGAGACTTCCATGGATTCCGCTCTGCTTTTGAACTTGAAATGGGTCAGAGCGGGATAACGGATGAGTTTGTCCTGAAAGACATGCTCAAAAAGGCAGTATCTACGGATCTCGCCTTCCGGATGGCTGCAGTCGATGAAGAACCAAAAATGGCCAAGAAGTGGCTCGACAAAGCCGCTCAGTTTTACGACGTGGTCCAGCGCTTGAAGAAACTTCGCTCTGGCACTACTACATACATTCCTTCCGGAGGTAATCAGCACTCTTCCAATACCTCCTCATCTTGTCGGGACCTCTATGCTATGGATATCGACACGATCCGACTCTCCCCTGCTCAACGAGCCGAGCACTTCCATAACAACAAGTGCTTTGTTTGTCATAAGGTCGGATGTCGTTCTTCTAAGCATTCCCGCTCCGGGAATACTCGAGGTTTCTCTCCTCAACCTCCTGCTCCTTCAGCTCTGAGAATTCGGGCTACCACGGTGTCTGCTCCTCCTTCGTCACTTCAGGAGTACGCCAGGACGCTCAATATCTCTGACGCAGAGGCGGTGAACTCCCTAAAGATCATTTATGGAGCAGCCGACAAAGATGGAACCCCGGTCGATGCCACTGAAGCGTGGCTAGACTAGTAGTGGACGAAGAAGAACCCATTGAGCCTCGTATTTTCTATCATGACAATGAGGCTAACAAGGGACCACAGGATTTTTGAGTGGAGGGAAAGCATCAGCGTCTTTACCCTCTTTTACTATAGCACCTGTATTTGTATCCAGAAAGAATGCGGGATCTATCTCCATTCCTATTACCCTGTCCAGATCAAACAGGAAAATTGCTGAAACACATGCCCTCATCGATTGTGGGGCTATGGGGTGCTTCATTAGCACAGCTCTCGTCCATCGTCTTGGATGGGAAACGCAACGACTGCCAAAACCTCTGACAGCTCATAACGTGGACAGAACTGTCAACCAAGGAGGTTTAATATGGAGGATGACGATCGCACACCTTTGTATCAGAGAAAATGTGGAGAAGAGACTCTTCTACCTCGTACAGGCCAATGAAGAGGTCATCTTAGGACTTCCTTGGCTTTGCCACAACAACCCGACCATTGACTGGTCAACCAGAACGATCTCTCTCCCTAGCAGGAAAGGGATATCGCAACCAAAGGAGGATGCCGAAACACAGCGATACCTTCTTAGGTACAACCACGTCTCCAAGGATGCTATCTTCGACCAGTGGGTCGACGATCTAGCCATGTCCATGGGAGTCCTCCCTCCCTTGGAAATAAACAAGGTCACCGTCTCGACCTCTATCGCCGCCAACCAAGAAAAGAAGGTCATTGAACTTCCACCAGAATTCGCTGAGTTTCGTGATGTCTTCACGAAAGCAAAAGATGTTCCTCTTCCTCCCCATTGACCCTTCAACCACACCATTGAACTTGATGACTCATTCATACCGAAGCGAGCCAAGAACTACTCCTTGAACCCTAAGGAGATGGAGGCGTTGAAAGGATTTGTTGAAGAAAATCTACGAGAAGGAAAGATCGTGCTGTCGAAGTCTCCCCAGGCTTCTCCATTCTTCTTTGTGCCAAAGAAGGATGGAACCTACCATCCTTGC
>JBBPNN010000782.1:0-16181 GCA_038090935.1 Hortiboletus campestris | reverse complement strand
TGTCCGTGCATTGAGCATCATTGCTCTCTTGCTCGTATTTGCGTCCAACATTTTCGTATTGGTCGATGACGTCGAGGCTGTCAACGCGTTCACAAACGGCGATTTCAACGCGACTGCGTTCGACATGGGAAACCAGGACTACATCCCGTATGCGACTTCTGTACAACGAGGACTCTTAAATTTCTGACCATGTTCCATCTAGGAACAGCACCGTTCCTAACCAACCTGGCGGAGCCTTTTGGGCCGTCTTGAACCGGATCTTCATCATATTCCAGACCGTCGTGCTCGTCCTGTCCGAAATTGGTATGTGCTATGGCCACTCTGATCTGGTGGGAAGCTTAGAGCATCTCGTGTAGGTTGGCCTGCGGCATTCTTTGACCGCTTCTTTCCCGTCCTCGGAAAAGACTTTGGCGTCGGCGCCCTCGGAGTCATGCAATGCCTGTAAGTGATCGCCGACGTTTCTCCGGCGTTCTATCTGAGCCCCCCCCCTCCTTTTTTTTCGCCAGGATCGGCGCGTCCGTCCTCTCTCACTTCGTTGGTGACTTCCCCTTGGTGACCGCGTTCTTTTTGTTTTCGGTCGGGTGCGTCAACATGCTCGTCGGTCTGATCTTCCGGGAAAAGGTCAAGGACAAGCGGTCTATTCTGTCGTGGCGCGAGCGTGGCAGGGACGTCCTCCCCTCGCACGTCCGAGGCGTCGATGTCCGACCTGTCACGGGTGCGCTTTCGTCGGTGTTTAGCCGTGACGAGAAAGCGGGGGATCCGTCAGATGCCTCCAGCCGGTCTGGAATGGGCTTTGGAAGACAAGGCGAAAAAGCAGCCGGGCTCAAAGGTACGTGTGTGATGCCCGACTTGCTCGTAAGCAAGTGCAATCTCTGAACCGATCTGCGTAGGTTTCATTCTCACGAAGCCAGCCGAATCTGTTTCAAAACACGCAACTGGATGACGACGTTTGTTCTTTTATGTGAAGTCTTGGTCACGCTCTGTTGTATCGATTATCATGCAATCTGTCATTTGTATCGTACGTCTTACGGTCTCTCCTCCACACGTCGTAACAGTCCCCCATTCCCTTGTGCATTGGTTGTACTTACTATTACTCTGCAATAACGCATGCCCTTTGTCCCATCGTGCCAGAGAGAGAGCACGCAGTGACCAAACAAGATGGCGACAAGAAAAATTAGCTCATAAGCAATCAGTCGTGTCACCACGACAAGTCTTGGAGTTTTGCTCAGCAGGGACTGGACGAACCGAGCAACTACTATTACAACGCTTTGAAACAACGGGGAGAAATATTTGAACGTTCACCGGGCAAGCTCGGATACACCCATACCGTCGTCCTCCATGACGTTGAGACTGACTCGTATAGCAGTGTCGTACTCTAAGGTACGTACTTGCCATGTTTCTTGTGCCAATTCTCGATCGAGTCCCATCCAAAACGCTTGTAGACATGCTTTGGGCCTTCAGGGAGGCGCACGTAGTCGGGTTTGGAGTCTGTCTTCACCACCACCTGTCCAAAGTATATATACATATTAAAGAAGGGGAGGAAGGTTCCGCAACGGAACGAACGTACTAGCTGCTCGGGACCCTCGAGTGGAGAGTCGATTGCGGAAGCAAACGGGTGAATTAGCTCGGGCCTTTTTATATCATCATCCATCAAGGGAACAGACGAGATCAGCTGGTGAAACGCGTGGGACGGAGACGGGGGACGGGGAGGAGGACGTACCAAGTCTCATCGTACAACCACAGCATGGCAGAGCAGCGGGTGCAAAAGTTGCGCTCGGACGAGGCGATCGATTCTTTGGGGGTGTCACGGTCGAGCAGGGCACGGTAGATGCTGGAAATGGAATGGAGTAAGAAGTCGGGCGGTGAGGTCACTCACCCCACTGGGCACATGCGGGATGGGGTGATAAGAGAACGCACCGGATGTGTTCCTGACCTTGGGTGATGTGGAGCGTATCCGCTTTGGCACTGAGGTTGATCGACCCGCCTACGCCGCCTACTTTGCGGCAGATGGAGCACACACACAACTAACGGTGCGCGGGGAGATCGGCGTGAGACTTGAGTCTCCACACAAGGGTCTGTCCGGAGACGACGCACCTGGTAGGGAACGGGAGTGTGGCTTTGTACGGTGAAGCGGACAGCTCCACAATGACAACTTCCTTCGAGTTGGACGGGCATCACAGATTCACCGCGAGAATAGGGGCTTCTTACAGGAGAACATATGTACATGGACAGCCACTGCCGGCCCGCTTGGCCACCACACCTTCACAAGTAGTACATCGTATCCTTCAACCTCGGCCCCGAAACACCATTCCCCCACATCGCCTCAGCTCTCTCAAAAACAGTGTCCTCCGCCAGTTTCTTCCCCTTCTTCCCCTTGTCATCCTTGGCCTCGGCGGCGCCGTCCTTGTCTCCCTGTAACAGCTTGTACAAGTAGCACCGTCCGCGTTCACACGCAACGTCTGCCCAGTATGCGGGGGAGACAAGGCTGACGGCCGTGGTCGCGCGCTCAAACATGTAGCTCAAGTCGTTGGTCAGACGTTGAAGGTCGTCCGCCTGGAACCCGTTTTCGTCGTGAACGACGAAATAGTGCGTCGGTCGGGTGGTGCCTTTGAGACCACCGTGCGCTGCTCGTCACGATACGACTCAGTGCGACGATCGGGACCCCGTCTGAGAAGGGGCACAGACCTTGGAGGAAGAAATCAAACTCGTATGCTGGCGTAACACCACGATCGACGACCGTGCCAGGAAGCGGGTTGCCATCGTGCGCAGCATCTTCCTGTCTGGTGGGATAGAAGCGCGTGTGGTGTCTCTTGCCACAAACGACGATGCTGAGTTTGGGATTGTACGAGCCAAAGTGCTCAAAGGCCCTCTTCAACTCTCTCAGCTCGTGTTTGCGTACTTGCACGAACTGACTCTGCGGGGTGGTGAATAGGTAGTCAGATTAGATCGCAAAACGATCATACGCACCTCAGAGACCCCGTCACGGTATAGAATAACTTGCTTGGGTAATTTCCCCTTGTTATGCGCCTTGTATAGTTCGAAACGACTGATGAACATGTCCCTGAGGATGATGTCTTCATCACGGACGATCTAGACCGTGCTATCGTCAGATGGTGACCTGCTGTCAGAGGTAGGGTTTGAATACCTCGACCTTGCTCTCGCGCAGGGCAAGTGTCGCAGGATATTGCGCAAAGTGTTCGTCGACACTCGCGACTACCGCCACAATGGATGCTGATCGGGATCGTGCTGGTCAGATCGTGCTTGCAGCTACGTGTGTAGAGATGCTTACGTGTTTCGTTCGTAGGGCCCCCCGTAGCATGCGTCACGTCCATACCCATGATCATCGTCGACGCACTCTTAAGCCACGCCCCACTGTTTGCATCCAATTTATGGTTAATTCCACCCATCTTCATGTTGACCTTGAGTGCGACGTTCGCAAAGTACTGTGGTTGACCCCGATCTTTTCTGACCTTTCCGGACTGCATGCAGACAGTGGCGATGTCGAGCTTGACATCACAGAGCCACTTGAGACCATTGTAAATCGCCTTGTCTTCGTTGGACAACATGACGAGGACGAGCTCCGGAGCAGCTTGCTCCATCAGGTCTTTCAGGGCTCGCTCTATTTCTTCGATCGCGTCATCCCGAAAACGGTTGGCCCCCCTATTGCCTGGGGGAGGCAATCGTACCACTGCATACGCTTGTTCTCCAAGCCACCGCACTTGCATGCCGCTCTTGTTGCACATCATACGGAACCCGTCAGTGATCTTCCGCAGCTCTGGGTCCTTGACATCTTTGAAGTCGAATGTCCCACCGTCCTGGATAACAAGCACCGCCCACTTGTCCAACCGCGCACCAACAACGAACTTGACATCTCTGAGGTTCCACGAGGCACGAGCATCGATAGCTGCGGACGCGCCAGAAGAGTATGACAACCCCGGTCTGTCCAGGACACGGCCGGGAACGACCGCCATCTCCGTGCCAACGCTGATGCCAAACGAGTCCAGAACTGGTGTCGAATCCCGAAAACCGAGCATGTCGATACCCCGGGTGACGATCTCGTTGGCATTCTTGTTGGGCGGCTTGCAAGCCACGTCGACCATCGCTGAGGCATGTTTGCTGTCGGTGAGTTCTCCTTTGAAGCCCTGGTCTGGGAGGATGTCGCAGACTTCAGGGGGGTAACGGCTGCCGTTCGGCCCCTCGAGGAGTAAAAGATCGGGACGATTCAATTTAATGTTGTGCTCTTTCGACAGTCAGCAACGGTACTCGAACAAAGGGACCACCCTCACTGAGTTCGTAATACTTCTCAATCGTGACCCGTCCAAATTGGTTATGCTTAAACATGTGTTGACGGGCGTTCTGTTTGGACACACCCTGTATCATGACAACATGCTTGTCGGGCTGGGTCACCACCCGCACTTGACGTCCGAAAGCACCAATGTCACCCTTGACAAATCGACGATATTCGTCCAAAGCATCCACAAAGTTTTGGGGCTTGTAAAACGCTGCATGGCATGTATTAACATTGACCATGAGCTGCTGATGGGCAGGTCTCACAGAGACATAGAATCCCTCCCGCACCGTGAGTCCTCCTCCGATATCTGCAGGATCTGGGGAGTCAAAGAAAAGCCGCTGGTCTGGATGCTTCTTGCTGTCGTCGCCACGGCCTATCTTGATTCCTGTTCGAGATGGGTGTGCAGTTAGGACAAGGTTCAGTGCGGAAAGGACCTTGGCAAGCGCTTGAGAGTCGACAGGGACTCCTGCAAGGCATCTGTACAATGCGAGGTCAGATGGACCCGGGAGTAATAGAAAGCAATATACTCGTTCAAAGTCTGTTGATCGACTTCTTCCTCAAAAGTGAGCGTGAGCGCAAATTCAGCCGCTCCCTTAGAAGGACCATCCTCGTTCTCATCATAATAAGCACCACATATGGTCAGGGGTTGCGGCAGTAAGATGGATGCCACGAGTTTCTCGGCGCTGTCGTGTGCGACACGACTGGGCATGCCAGCTTGCTGCCAATCCACGGTCTGTTCTGCAAGTTGGAACACACGATGTTTGACATGACGTGAGAGCTTGCGGCCGGGGAGGGCGATCGCAGCGCTGTATCGATAAATCTTTCCCTGGACGTTGACGGGAAAGTAATTGGTGCGAAGTGAGATCTCTCTCCCTTGCGTCCCAAAGTCGGGTCGAAGGGGAAGAAGGTCCGGGTCGTCCCCGACACCTGTCTGTCTGTCCAAACTGGCGACGACCGCCTTGTCGGAGCCATCTTTTATGCGGACATCGACGGTACCTGGTCGATCCCGCATAAAGATGCTGTGGTGCCGATTCAGACGAACGCTGTCAGCGAGCGTACCAGCGTGTGGGTAAGGGAACATGGACTGACGCTCCTCCAGGCCGCCCTTGCCCGCGGCTGCCGCCCCTGTGCGGTCCACGAGGGGCTTCGAAGTGACCTCTGCTCCAACTTGAACCTCTGCCTCTGCCGCCACCGGGTGACGTTCCTCTTGCTGGGGGTTCGAACTGGCCACGTCCCCTACCGCCGCGTCCTCCACGCCAGCCCTGCCAACGCCCTGAACTCGAACTAGCGCTACTCATCGTTCGTCTGTAGACACACGGCGAGGTGGGAATCACTGAGAGCGAAAGAAAGAAAACTATTAGTGTATATACGTACGTCGAAAGTGTCTGCGCGTCAAAGTGCAATGACGTAATACTGGGCTGTTTGTGCCGTCCGCAGCTGTGGCACGTCCCAAAGTGGGACCGGTCGAGACTCGCGGCGCTGAGGTGGAAACACAGACCCCTTTTGCAAGAGCCGGCGTCGTCATGAAACTGAAGCAGCTTAATGAATCCCCTGCGCACCCCGCCACAGATGACAGTAGTCTTGGCATCGATAATGTACCCGCGAAGGACAGACGAAATTCTACGCAAACTTTATTCATACGATACAATTCGGAATCGGCGACGAGGAAGAGCTCTATAAACTGCAAGAAAAGAGGCCAAGTTCACGAATACAGTGCAATCGCAGTTCGGCAGGGTGGTGTAAGATACAGACATTGGCGATGATGAGCGTGTGGATGAGGTAGTACATATGATTGGTGGGACCAAAAGCGGGTATAAAGAGCGGCACAGGTATCAGGAACACGATGACGCTGCCAGGAGAACCGGGTAACACCCTGGATGCTCCGGGTTACAGCGACGGTAACGAACAATCAGCATCGCCAGCAACAGAAATACCGCGCACGACGTTCACACGTCGGCGCTTGAAGCCAAGGGTTTGAAAACATCCTGACCAGAATCCAGCCTGCCAGGTGATACGAGCGCCAGAGGGGAGAGAGAGACGGTTTGAAATGCAGGGGGGAACCGAACACGTCGCGAGGAAGAAAATGGCCAGTAGACAGTTAATCTTCCTCAGGCACTTCGCATATACTGGAAAGAGATTGCTTGCGCGTGTGACCGCGAAGACTGGCACTACTACGTCTTCGGTGATGCCCGGATGTTCTTCTTGGGGTGGGTTGGGGTACTCCCGCGATGGGCAGGCTGAACGAGGGAGACGGACCACTGTTGAGGGGGAGGACGGGAGTGATTTCCTCGGAAAGGGAAGAAAGGGAGGAACTCGGAGACGAGCTGTAGATGATGTATGGCTCTTCCTCCTCCTCTTCCGCGCACGGGAAAGGGATGATGGAGGGCTGAGAAGTAATGCCGGCATCGTGGGGGAAGGGGGAATACAGTCGGCTGGAACGGCCGAAGATGGGCTGAGAAACAAAGTGTCAAGAGGAGGAAATAGACGGGAGGATGGGGTGCACGGACAGGGTCTTTCTGGGCGTTCGTTTGCCTCACCCACTCGGTGACCCGTCGAATCCATTCCCTCTGCTTGAGAAACTCGATGCGTTCTCTTCTCTGTATGACGGACTCTACAAAGTTCCTCTGCCTTCCATGAGTGTCGTAGACGGGAGTGGTGGTGGTGGTGGTGGGCATGCGGGGAGAGTCGTAGGCAAGCATCATGAGGGGCGGAGGATGTCAAGGGCGCCGTGTCAGATTTATCATTTATAACCCCCACTTCAAGGGGGGTCTAGATCGTGGATTCTGTGGCGGTGCCGGGATTAGCATGTCCCAGATTAGTCAGCACATATGCTCGCTAATACAAAGTGCCTCTAACGACGTCGCTGCAGCGATTCCGACCTCTGCTTCAGACCCTCTGCCATGGCAGTAAAACCCTGTTGTAGCCCACTTCCAACAAAGTACTTGATCACATATGCCAACGGACCACCGAACACTTCGATGGTTTCATAGCGCGTCTTCTTCCGCCCATCTTCGACCACCTCGACCAGCGCCTGCCATCGCTGTGCAGAAAGAAGCCAAGAGGGATAGTCGATGTTCTCCCATGCACAACGGTAGTTGTCGGAATCGAGGGTGGTGATTATCTCGAATGCCGAGCCGGCAGGGAATAACCTTGGGGGGTCGAACGAAGGGGGAATATGCACAGGATGGATGAGCAGGTGAACGCCGGCACGGGGGGTTTGTTGAGACGCGGGAAGGGGCTTCTTGGACACATCAGCGAGGCACTGGTTTCGACTGCGGCGTGAATTAGGGAGTCACGCCAAGGATCAAACCTGAATCAATGTGGTACGTACACGAACGGGTTCCTGCAAAGGATATCAAGTCAAGGCTGTGTGTTGTGGGGGTGGACAAGGTACATGCCATTCGTGATATGATGCCCAGTCCATGAGGACTTGCCACACGACGTCGCGTGGTGCATCTATGGTGATAGACGCGGTCGGAGCGAACACACCGTTTGTGGCCAGCGGGGGAAGCCCTTGGGACATGGTGGTGGGATAGATAGAGTCGCGTTACATAAGCAGACAAGTTTTGTGATCGTACGGTGATGCCGTCCGCGCTGGCAAGTCAGCTTGCTGCGTCGACGTCGCTGAACGCGTCTTTGCTGCAGGACAGATCAAAAAAGAGGCAGACAGAATCGTATCTGTTCACCGGCCGAGATGCCGACCTGCACGACCTCGACTCCATACACGCCCTCGCCTCCTCCGCGTTCACCCAGCTTCGTGCCCTCTCTCCCGCATTCTCGTCTGAATCCGTCAGCGTTGGCCCAGATGGCTCTCCCTGCGCCGTCGACTTTGAACACGCGTTGTTCTCCGACGCAGCCAGGGCTCTCGATCGCACCCTCCAGACACCAGAGCTCAACGCGAACCTCGATCAGAATATAAGCGCGTTCTTGGCTCTCCTCGGCCCTTGGCTGATGGACGCTCCCACCACAAAAGTCTTGGAGTGGCTCGTCAGACGCTTCAGGTAAGCGTCGCTTCACCTCGCAGAAATAACCAATCCGCAACGTCTGCCAGAATCAACGAGTTCAATGTAACTGCCATACTTGCCTTGTTCTTGCCATACCACGAATCCCCGCACTTTGTCAAGATGCTTTCGATATTGCACATCCAGTAGGTACTTCACGAGCGACATCACCGTCTTTTGCTGATGACCTCCAAGGCCAAACTCTTCTTTTTCGTTTTTACTCCCCTTCAAATCAGCAGCAAAGCCCCTCCCACGCAGTACCTTGATCAAGGCCATGGTATCAGATACAGAGGTAGCACGTTTCGTCGCCAACCTTGTACCCATCGCAGTCAAATGTACACTATCCCTCCTTCGCCACCTGTCTTTTGCTCACCCCTACCCTAGGCTCCTATTCACATCGCACACTGCTTGCGTTTCGTGTGGCTACCATGCACGACTACATCTCTACCGTGCCATCTCTGGACGATGGCATCCTTGCATTCATTCTGCCCTCTTTGCTCACCCCACTCCAGTCGTCGCAGAAAGATGCCAACCTTGCGGTAAGCCCTCTGGCCGCGGATTCTTTACATTCTACCTCATCCATTCACCGACTAGCTCGGATGCTTTGTTCTTCTATGCACGCTCTCGCGAAGAGTGAATCTGAAACCCGCGGCCGTATCTGCCATCATCAGCGCAATGTCAACTCAAGTGCGCGGAGCTCGGGGTTCGGGCAAGGGCGCTGTATCTACTGTTGATTTTGTCAAGACTGCCGTGGCAATCTGTTCAGTGCAAGAAAACGTTCAGGCGTTCCCCATCAGTGCAAGTCAGTTGTGCACAAAGATGCCGTATGTCATTTCTATATGTCATCTTATCTTATGAAAGCGACATGACTCGTATAGTGGGTTCGCCGATGAAACAAGTAAAACCGTGGCGATTGTCGGTGCGCACCACTTCATCCTCCCGCTCCTTCGGTCCCTAGGCGAACGGTGTGTACATCTCTGTCTTTTTCTATGTGCTTGTGACCTCACCTTGGTGTAGCATACATGAACATCGGGTTTCGTCACTGTTTTCTGCTGTGATAAACACCGCGAATGCTCCCTCAGTAATCGTCAAGGAACTATCTCGCATTCTAGTCCGCCTAGCCACGTTGCCACCCGTTGCCGATCATGGCGCAGTCGAAGTCGAGATAAGAGAGAAAACCATTCGCGTCGCACGGTCACTTCTTGCTCTCGTCCATCAGCGCCATCTTGAGCTTTTGAGAGGCGTTGCAGATGACATACTTTCCGAAGCTGGAGATCCGGACGAGGATAGGAAGGAACGCAAAAAGATGGTAAAGGGGCTCTTGACGTCCTTTTCTCTGGTGAGTGATGCCTTGCCTATGGGCATTTTCAAAACTGAGGCAGTACAAACATCAGAGCCACCCATTAGCCGAGTCCAGCAATGTAAATGAGGTCGTGGTTGCATCTGCAAGCACATCAAAGGATGCACGTGTCATTGCAGTGGAAAGAATGTACTCGATGTTGGAGGTGGAACAGAATCATCTGTCCGCCTCGGATATGGTTTGCGTGTCCTACTTGGTCCTTGACTTCAGCTGATGGTGTGCTAGGCATCTATCCGATCAGCACTGCTCGGTCGCATCTATGATACCCATGTAGGGGTGTTGCAGGCGCTCTATGCCTCGCCCGATTCATTCCTTTCGACGATTGGCCCAACTACGTCGCCTCAGCAACTGCTAGATATCATTACCTCACAGTTGTTGCCCACACCTCCCGCTCGGGCGGTTTTACGCGTACATGCAGCATTTCTTACGGGACCGTTTATCAAAACGCATCCTGAGATCACCTCTGCTGTCCAGCAAACTACACTTTTCCCGTTCTTACTGGCCTCAAAGGCAAAGTTCAGGACGGCGCGTAGTGTATGGGAAGCGATCAAGGAGGGTGGCGGTTTCCAGACGGGGTGGCTGCGGGGTTGCGTGGATCTATGGGATCAGGCGTCGTTGTTAGGAAAAGAAGTCGCGGAGGCCGACAAGGATGATAGCGATGGAGGCAGTGACAAGGCACGCGAGGTCAACCTTGGCGTAGCCGACAAGATAGCGGGTGAGTGGTTCTTGGCACAAGCTATGCTCGGACGCTGAAATGTCGGAGGTGTTCGTAGAAAGCATTCTGGTCGCGGACAACAGCGCCCAGGACGTTCCTGTTTTACTGTCCAAGTTTCATGATCCCGTTTCGCATTCTCGAGCACTGGCGTATCTAGTCTGCCGCGCGCTGCTGATGCGAACCTCGGGAGATCAACAGATCTTACTAGCCTACCGTTCCATACGTGCTATGCGCCTGACTTCACTGGAAACAAGTGATAGCTTGAGCCTGGAAGAGGTTTGTCCAGTCCTACTTATCTCACCGGGGATTCGGTGTTCACGATAGTTCTAAGGCGTTGGATGCACGTCACATAGGCATGAAGGTGATCATCAAACCAGGAGGACGAAGCACCATCTATGCGCTGCAAGCTTCGATCATCGCCTTGATTTCGGCTCTCCCCGTCCCTTGCAAATTTTCAGCAGCTTGGATTTCAGTGGTTCCTTCGGTATGTACCCTGTATTCCACGGTACAACTCAGCTGATCTGATACACCCAAGGCCGATCAGGTTCCCAGCGACCCCAGCCAGTGCTTTGTATCCTTGATGCAAGAAATCTATGCCCTAGCCTCCGCCTCTGCGGGTGCCGTACCCAATCAGTTTTCAACGTCCATTTTGCAAGCATTATTCCTCAACCTTAGAGACAGCTCGTTAGCTTTCCTCATCGGGGCTCTGCACTCATCCTCACCCTCTTTGGAGAGTGTCAGAACGCACGCCCTTTTACATGTTCTCGCCTTTATGCGTGCCCATTCTGGTGCGAGCGCCATCGATTTCCAGACGGTGCTTCCGTCGTTGATGGCCGTCCTACTGGATGTACGAAGTGACAAACGGGACCGTGCCCTGATCTTTGAGAGTATCTCACTTCTTGGCAGTACCTCTGAGAAGAAGCACGTGTATGCTTTGGATACAATATATGGATCTGCGACAGCTCAATTGCAATACGTTGACACCAAGGATCTTTCTACCTATGTGAAAGCTCTCATGGGTAACAGAGAACAATTAATCCAAGATGCGGAGTACATCCAGGTGTTCCATCAGAAGCACTTTGGAGGTTCGAATGCAAAGTACGAAGAACATCCATCCATCTGCTTTCTGTTATTGACAATTGTGTGCAGATATAGGCGTCGGGTCTTGTGCTTCTTGCTCTCGCATGTCATCAGCCATCCCTTCCCATCCGCTCGGATCGCACTGCTCCGCTCCATCAAGAGTGTCGCTGATTCCTCCAAACCCCTCATGTTGCTCCCAGTCATGAAGAGTCTGATGCAGGAGCCTGCTTCCGTTGCACAGATGTTTGGAACGTCATTCGAGACATATGTATCGCTTGTCGTCGCGGGCTTCCTCAGCATTACTTCGGCGGACCTCGGCACTCGAGATGACAATGAAACCTGGCCTGTATTCGTGTCGGGACTCCGATTCTACTTCCACTCCAGTCTGTTTGATTTACCGATATTCGGTTGCGTGTGCTGATCAGGGTCCGACAGACTCGGATGTGTCCGCGCGGGAGCTCTACGCACATGCCCTTGAGCAGAGGCTCTTCGTACATCTCGATCTCGAGAGACGCTCAGAGGTTTGCACGATCCTATTGCAAGCAGGTGGTGAGGGTGGAGAGGCGGTGAGTAACCGCATGTTGGGTATATTTTATGATTGCTCATTTACGTTGCGCCTAGTACTTGGCGTCCCGAGTGCTCCTTGGGAAGCTTCTTGGAGATATTGCATTGATCATCCACCTCCTCGCACAATTCCGACCGGACCACGACGAGAGCGAGGCACCTGTGAACAAGCGCGCCAAGTTGGACTCGTATGTGACTATTATGATTGATCAGGCGTGTAGACTGATGAGGTTCTTAGAATACCACATGTTTCTGAGATCAACAAACTCCAACCGTTGACTTTGTTGGCCGAAGTGCTTGGAACGATGGAGATTCCGGGATCCTTGGATCTGATATCTAACCTTTTGGTGACACTCAACACGATCGTCCGTTCCGACCTTTGGGGCCCGTCGGACACGAGCTATGTCTGCCAGATGTTGATGGCTGCGATAGAAAAGAGTGCAAGTAAAGTCACGGTGAGAATTTCTCTCGTATAGCTTGCTTCGTCACTCAAGAAGATATCAGGAACCCCCAGCAAGGCCCATTCGTTTGGATGTTTTGGTTGAACTTATCAGGGGTTTGTTAAATTGTACCTTGCTCGATGACCAAGTTCTAAATTCGCTTGACAGTTACTGACAATCCTCAAACGTTCAATCAGGCTCTGCTCTTGATGGCCAGTTTGGCTCGGCTCACCCCCGACTCTGTCCTTCACAACATTATGCCCATCTTCACGTTCATGGGATCCAACGTCTTTCATAGAGATGACTCGTACAGTTTCAATGTTGTCCAGAGTGTAAGACTGCATCCATCTGTTCCTTGAAAACCAACTCAATGATTTGGTGTAGACCATCGATAACGTCGTGCCGGTGATGGTGTCGTCGTTGAAAACAAAACACTTGGATGGCTTTGACTTGTACATCGGAGCGAGAGATTTCCTGCGCATCTTTACGGATGCGTCGAACCATATTCCGCGCCATCGACGACAAAAGTGTGTCCTTCTTGAAATGAATGACTCTTTACTCACCTTACCCCATCAGCTTTTTCGTGCACCTTACAGAAGTCCTCGGGGCACAAACATTCTTGGCTCCGGTCTGCATGCTCCTGGTCGACAAGGTTACCAACCGCGCGAGCCGCCAAACCCCGGAAGAAGCACAAAATACGCTCACCCTCCCTACGTCGTTACTACGCCATTTCGACCGCCCACGGCAGTTATTCGTGTGTCTTCCCAGTATATTCGCCTGAAGACAACTCACAGTCTATGGCAGGTACTCACGGAAGTATTGAAAGAGTGCTTACGGCTTAGATCCCAGCTTGTGGCGCCAGAAGATGCTGGGTCCGCGTTTTTGGATTACCCTCGGTGAATATGGCATGCTCCCTGTCCGTTTCCATTGCGGTTATTGAGATCACGTTGTAGGGACGAGGAACATTCTTCGTCTACCTCTGCTACGCTCAAACGCCGCATACAAGCACTTGTTCTGTTTGTGAGCACGTCCTTGACACCGTCCGAGCCGGATCCGCCCAACGACGGAGAGGGCGGTAGTACCACCGACGTCATCACCCATCTCTTGGATCTCGCCACGCCTCCAGCCGGCCACACCCCGGAATGCGACTTGGGGCCGATCGTCGCCGGAGCTCAGACTGCCATCGAGCGCATCATGAACGTTATTTCTGCCAGAGAGTTCTTGACTGCAAGCCGTGTGATGTTGGCATCTGAGGACACGAGGGTGCGTTTTTTTTCTTCTTCTCAGTCCGCTCAACGGATATGGACGGACGGTATACTCGTACTAGATCAAAGCGGGAGCGCTTAGCGTCGTCTCCGCCAGAATTCCACTCGTCACTGACAAGTTGCGCCAAGAGTGTCAAGCAACGATCATTGAACTCGTCGGCCTCATCCGGGACGTTATTGAACACCAATCCGCTGGTTCCTTGGCCGAAGCTGCGCTCGCAGCATTGAAGGCGTTGGGATCGACGTGTTGTGATGGAGAGGAGATGGCGCTCATGTCGACCCTGCCACACGTCCTCAAGGTGGTGCGATCTCGGACGTCCGCCGCAGCGGGGTTGTCGGTTTTGCCACGCTATATGTGAGCCGCTATATTGTTCTCTCGTATTCTTCCGTGCGAGTCTGACATGTTGAATTAGCGCTGCCCTCGGGCCACGGATCATCCCCCACTTTAGGGATATCGCGCAGGAATGTATATCGATCCTTCGTGAAGGTCTCAAAGGGAAAACACGTACGTCTTGTGGCACGCTCGTCGTTATGCTACTCACGGGACCCTCAGAGCTTGCCGACGTGGGGGAAGCTGCCCTTGAAACCCTTCATGGCCTATTGTCGTCTCTACCCGCCTTCTACGGGGAAAAGGAGCTGACCGAGATCGCAAAGCTTTACGTTGATTATAGCGCTGCGTCGACCATACAAAATAATCCCCTCACCGGTCTGAGCAAGGCGATTTCGAAGCGAACGTCGGCCGAGGTGTTGCTCCCCGTGTTGTATGGTCTTTGGCCCAACGTGGACAAGGCGCAGACAAAGGTATTTGGCGTTGTTGAAGTTTGGTGTGTACCGGTGACGAACCAGGGTATCAGGAGGACGTCAATGGCATGATCGGGTACTTTACGCTACTCAAGAGGGCTCTGCACGCTGCTCCCCGTCCGGAAGTTCTAGACAACTTGCGGCCGATGTTCAAGGTCTTTATGGAAGCATTTGACGTGAAGATGGTGTTTGGCTTCACCGAGGTCAGCGTTTCGCCTTGTTGGTTGTAGAGAAACAAACTCATGGATTTCTGCCAGGGAGAGCCTCATGTGATATCGGCCTTTACTGAACTCGTTGTGAAGCTCAACGAGAACGCGTTCAGACCTCTGTTCCGACGTATGCACGACTGGGCATTTGCAGACGAAAGAGGTACGTACGGCCGAGCGTCGACGACGGCTGGAGGATGACGCGTTCACTACAGCGACGGACGAGAGGAGGATTACTTTCTGTCACGTGTATACTGCCCTGCTTGACTACTTCAAGGTATGCTGTACGGTCATGGTCTATGGTATACTGATCGTCTGGCTCGTGATCCACAGGGGCTCATGAATCCATACATGTCGACGCTGTTGCGCCCGCTCACAGAGGTTCTGCAATCCTTTAGTTCCTCGTCGAAAACCTCCCCAACGGACCTTGCGTTGTGGTCGGGCGTGATCACAACGCTGACAAAGTCCCTGGAAGCGGACGATGGAGGTACGTTCGTCGATCGATCGCCCCAAAACTAGCTCATACCCTCTTGTTCAGTCTTTTGGCGTGAAGACAAGCTGTCCGCGCTTCTTCCACACGCCCTATCACAAGTACCCGTCGCTGTACACTTGTCCTCCCTGTCTCCGCCCCCAGTCACCGCCGCTCCCTCGGAGACGCCACCGAAAACGCCCTGCGAACGCTTGACGTCCTGTCTGCTATCCGTCGCCGCGCTCCTTCCCAACACGTCCTCTGACCTCCTGAAGCGCCTCAACCTCGATCTGCTCATGCATACGCGTTCCGAGGACGCCCGCGTACGTATCCTGGCGTTGGCATGCGCGACGGAGATGTGGAAAGTAGAGGGAGGCAAACTCGTCGGTACGTCCTCCTTTTCTCCCGGTTACCATACCCCGACCGATCGAGAACTCGACACCGTCGTGGTAGGCTTCGTTGGCGAAACGGCGACGTTCATTGCCGAATGTGCCGAGGACGAGAACGACAGTGTCGTTCGGGAAGCGCACGAACTTAGGAATGCAGTCGAGGGCGTGGCGGGGAGTATCAGTGGTTTGTAGTTGTCCTGTGCTGTGATGTTCGTCTCGTTTTGGGCAAGGAAAGCTGTGTAACGCTCGAAATGCTAGCAAGATTCTACCCCCTGTTCCCGCGTTGAAGCGTCGATCTGTGAAACAGGACGATTATGCAACCACGAGTGTTATGGATGACATGTACCGTGAGACAGTCACTCGAGTTTGGAAGAGCGTAAAAAGTCCAGAGAAAACCAAATTTCGCTCGATCACTTCAACAAGGAATGTATGCGTGTCATGTCACAGAATCCGATCCACACAACATGGATACGAGTTGAGATCTTTCACTGAGTGCGCCTCTGTTACGTAGCGAGGCACGTGTGAAGTCACAGAGCATCGTCTTTGTCCGAGCGCGAGGCGTGTGGCGCACCCTTTCTTTCTTCCGCACCACACGCCCCG
>JBBPNN010000781.1:0-16192 GCA_038090935.1 Hortiboletus campestris | reverse complement strand
CCCTCCTGACTTCCGCTTGAGTCTTGACGACTCTCCTCTGACACCTCCGCTCGACTTGACGTCTCGACGTCTTAAGTCTTACCTCCGATCCCCGTAAATCCGGGACCGAACTCTTGTAAGGGCGCACCACATACGGTGAAGCCAAGTCCCACTTCCCTAATCATCTCCAGCATTCCGGAGTTGATACCGGAGTTACGGTTCTAACAGCAGGAGCATGAGCTAATGGAGAGTTGAAGGGGGATGGCAAAGCAGAGGGGCGAGGTATGTATACGCCTGCTTGAACTCAGATGATGAGAATGTGGATTCAGTTCTCTATGAATCGGTGAGAGTTCTGGTAGAGCAGGAGTAGATTGGAATCGAGAGGTCTGCTCTCCTTCTTCTTCGTCTCTTGCAGCATTCCTGAGAAGGTGTTCAAGGTTGATCCTATGCGTGGTGGAGGGGATGGTCCCATTCATCTACTGAATGGTAGGGACAGAAAAGCAGTTAGTTCTTTTGTTATGCTAAGCGTAGAACCTAGCTTCAATTGGTGAGAGCTTCATGATGAACAACGAGTAAAGTATCCGGTTGCTAGAGGGCCAAGACCTCAAAGCAAGTATTGAAGAGTCTACTGCGCTTGGTAGGCGTAAAGACTATGAGAAGGGTCTTGCGAAAGTAGATCACAATCTACAGAGCAGATTGGGCTAGAAACTACACTTGAATTGCGTAGAACTAACTGGGGAACTACAAGTACACTGGGCATTTATATACTGTGAGCAGACCCCAAATAAGGAACCTGAAAGAGGAAACGGAACAGCGGAATGCCATTCTAGAAGGGGTTATGTCCATAAGGAGAACAGAGCGGAACAGGTGAACTGTGGAATGCAGAAAGGAACAGAATGGAACAAAGGAAGACATACGGAAGAAGAAGAGGAGTTCCAGTAGGAAAGAAGAGCAGAACAGAATGGAACTCTGTTGGACAAGGATCACTAAGGATCAAAAGAATCAGAAGGAAGATCAAAGAAGGCAGTGAAATCAGAAGCAGAGTCCTCGGGTTCCCATGCAGTTATCCATGAGTCAAACTCAAAATCCTTGGCCTTGGTCATCCAGGGGATTTCTGTAACATGATCAGCAAGGAGGAGTGTTGAGAATTCTGGTATTTCATATTTTAATATTCATTCCTGATTCCAGATTCTAGAATGGTCTATGACCTTATTTTTATGCTATCCATATTACTCACTGTTATTAGATAAGCTATCCTTATTCCTTATCTTCAGTCTAGACTATGACATCATTATGTTATAAGATGTGATACATGTTTTACTATACATTTCACATTCTCTTACATGTTTCATATCTAGAGAACTGCATGGGTATGGGTAACCCATGTGGGTATTGATACCCATACCCATGCAGGTATGGGTATGGGTCACAATTTTGTGACCCATGACAAACCTGTACCCACGCCTGCAATACTCACAGTACCTGCAGTACCTGCAGGATCTGTCACCACTGCCACTCGCATCAATGCCCATTCGCATCACCTGACCCTCATGCTCGTGTGCAAGCATGAACATGAACACATTTTCTGTGTTCATATTCACATTTGCATGCAAGCATCGTGCTCTACACCCACCACCCCCCTCACCCTCATCCTCACCCTCACCCACACTCTCACCTCAATGCCCTCACCTTCCCCTTGTGCTTGTGTGCAAACATAAATGTGAATGCCTGACCCTCCCTTGTGCATCCTCACCTCAATGCCCTCCCCAACCCCTTTGCCTTGCACTTGTGTTTGTATGCAAATGTGAATGCCCTCCCCCCTCCCCCCAACCCTCACCCTTCCCCCACTTACCTTCATCCACACCCTTGCCTCAACGCTCTTGCCACCCTCGCCCAGCCCAGCCCTCTCCTCACCCCCGGCCTTGCCTTGCCTCATGTCCATGTGTGAGCATGAACACAAACATGAAATGCATTCACATGCATGTTTGCACATGAGTGTCATGCTCTGCACTTCACCCTCACTCTCACCCTTGCTGCACTCTCACCCTTGCCACACTCTCACCCTTGCCTCACTCTCACCCTTGCCTCACCCTCATCTCAATGCCCACCCTTGCCCTTGCCCTTGCCCTTGCCCTTGCCCTACCTTTGCCTTCACCTCACGCCCGTGTGCAAGCACAAATGCAAACACACTGTGTGTTCATGTTCATGTTTGCACACAAGTGTTGTGCTCTGTGACACTCTATGGACCACCCAACCCATGGGTAAAACCTGTGGGTTTTGCCCCATACCCATTGTGGGTATGGGTACAGGTTCAGCTTTATGTACCCGTGACCAAACCTGTACCTGTGGCGTGGGTACAAGTTTTCTGCAGGTACAGGTATGGGTACAGCTGTGGGCACTCACGGGTTTACCTGTACAGTTCCCTATTCATACCTGATACGTGTTTCATCACTGAACAGTATTAAAGACAAGCCTGTCTCAATAACAATTGTCCCTCACTCCCTTCCCTCATTCAGAACTCCTCAGAACATTAATCATTCCAATTATTGTTCTGATACTCTGAAGACTTTGTTACCAACCATAAACCTATCAGTGTGTATCTCCCACTGATTCATTACCCTTCTTGCCCCTGCATAATTGGGTTATCCCAATAAACTCTTCCAGGAAATGTCGTTGAGGTGAACAACAAACTCAACCTCATGTTGCTGCACTTATAGGTATGAAGACTGTTCATTCACAGGCTATTGCCTATGTAGCTTGCCAGGTATTTCCTCGAACCAGCATCAAGTAACCACTTCTCTATTTGACCCTCTTCCAGCTTTGATTTGCCGTGTCTTCTTGTGGATCATGGACAGTTGTTGATGGTATTCTCAACACCAACAAGTTCTACAATATGATCATGGAGTGGTTTGAGGAGACTGAGCAAGAGGAGGATAAAAATTTCATGGCTGAGCTTCTGTTATGGTGAAATGTAAGTTCCTGACCTGATGAATTTAACTGGCACTGATTGAAATGTGCAGGATGGTTTTCGGGCTGGCTTTTGCTTTTCAGTTGGAGTGAGACAAATCTAGTAGTATGTCTGTGGTGCAGTCACTGAAGAGCTGCCATATCAATAGCATGTGCTAGTTCTCCTAAATAAAACTCTATATCTATTGCTATGGTGGGCAATTATGAATGGGGTCTGATTTTTTTTTGAAGGGTCTCCAGTGCAACTGGACTGACTTTTATGACACCTTATTGTCATACTTAGGGTAATTGCTTGGTGTTCACACAAGGTCAATCTTTGGACAATGAAGTCATGGATACGAAGGTGGTCAACTACTGTATGGGAGTACCTGTATGTTTTTTGATCGTTACCACATGTTACATTCTTTTTCAACTGCACTGAGAATGTGAACAATGTGCTATATGTACCACACAGTCATTGGTGGCAATGACATGTTGTCATAATACCTTTTCCTTGTGGAACCACCTATTCTAATGGTTTGTGCTACTTGACCTCTTCAAGCTGACTGTGAGACATTGACTAATTACATATGTCCGATCACAGGATCTTTGGCAATGATGAAATTCCGATATTTGTTATCTAGAGGACCTACTGCTATGATACTTCCCAGAATTCCAATGGTTTGTGCCACTTTACCTCTCTGAGCTGACTGTGAGATCTTGACTGCTCATGTCCAGCTGCTGGATGATTGACAATGGTAAAATTCTGATATTTATGGTCCAGAGGACCTACCATTATAAGGGTTTACACTTTTTCCCCTATTTAGCTTGACTGAGAGCCCTTAACCATCTATATCCAGCCATGTGATGTGTGTGACGTCCCTGACAGTCCATTTCCTATTATCTATTGGACCTACCATTATAAGGGTTTATATTTCTTCCCCTATTTGGCCTGACTGAGAGTCCTTGACCTATTTATATCTAGCCATGTGATGTATGACATTGCTGGTGGTCCATTTTCTATTTTCTACTGGACCTACCATTATAACTTATCTTGCCAAGGCCTTATAAGGCTGTATAAGAAAAACTATATTGTTGTGATGTTAAGATCAGCATCTTGGCCTAGAGCTTCATGAACTTGAAGGAAGAGGAGCTGACCATTGTGTTGCCCATGATGGTGTTCAGGCAGGAATGAAATATCCATTATACATAGTTGTCATCCTTGGTGATCGTGCCAGTGTGAGGAAGACCTGAAGAAGAAGAAATCAATCAATTCTGTTGATCATCACTGTAGGCAGTGACTAAGTACCAAGCAGAGCTGCAGGATTCCACTGAAGTACTTCTTTAATGATGGCATTGATATATGACAGAGATGGTCTGTTGTTGTAGTCAGGGAGATGTTCAGAACCAATGACAGAGTCCAGTTCTGCCTGTGCCAGTGCCTTGGCTTGGACACTGAGGTGGAGAACCACTGGCATGGCCAAGAAAAATGATGACAGAGATGAAATAGTTTAGAGGAAATCAGCATACTGGATTTGTGCCTGGCATCATCCATCTCCTTACACTGTCTGCCAGTCACGGTGCACTAGCTGAGAACTCTAGTGAGTACATTGGAACTCTGACATTGATATCTGCTCTCACTGGCATATGCAAGTCCAGCGCATCCTCTAATTATCTCAACTTGCTCTTCTGACTGGGACAGTCTGGGGCAGCTGAGGTACTCTGGAGACAGTTGGGACTGTTAGATTTCGTTTATGGTTGCAATTACTTAATCACGTTGTTACCTTGTGTCCGTTCTCTTTCGGTACACCTCAGTGAACTCTCTATTCACTGAGATGAGTTAGCTAGTATCTCTCCATTGCTACTGTACCTTTACTTACCCTACTGTAGATTCAACAGGTAGCTACACTAATCCAATATATAGTGAACTCTCTATTCACTGAGATCCAACAGGTTATGAGCCCTGCCCAATAACCAACTCAGAGAAATTTTTGAAGCTCAAAATAATTTAGTACAGCTGTCGAGATCACACCACAGTCAAAATGTCACATTTATTCAAACTTGGTGATGAGTTCATGAAAATCCTGAAGCTAGAGGCTACAGGGAAGAATTGGTCTATTTGGAAAGGCCGACTTGAGCTATCACTAGCAACGAGAGGTCTAATTGGCCATCTCAATGGAACATCATCAAAAACTTTAGACCCAGTGACTGGAAAGTCGGTCAGGTGGACACCAACTATGGCAGATGAGAAACTGAAGGTGGCAACCTACCAGAAATCACTCATGGACTGGCTCGAGAAGGATGCCATAGTTAAACAGCAGATAGCTGTTGTCATCCCTGTCTCTCTCTTCATTTGCATGCTCGGGAAGTCTACAGCTGAAGAAAACCACAAAGTTCTCAGCACCTTATTTGAGCAGCGGTCACTTGTCGTCAGCGTCGAGCTGAGACGTCAGCTCAGCGAACTGAAACTGAAAGACAGAGGTGATGCATGAGCACATCTGGAAAAGATGCTGGCCATGTGAGAAGACCTCACATCAATGGGGAAGTCAGTGTCAGAGGAAGACCTGTTCAACATGATTTTCGCCTTGCTTCCTTGCTCCTACAATACAATCTTATTGTCCATATTGTCAACCATGAAGCTAAACGCGAAGATGGTCTCCAGTGACGAGCTAGTTGGTCTTGTCATTGACAAGTATGACTGCTTCATATGTAATCCAGGATGGAGGAAAGTCTAAAGCGAAGAGCGACAACATTGCATTCTCAGCTGAGAGCTCGAAGAAGAAGAAAACGAGCTTTACCTGTTTCAACTGTGGTTGGTCAGGCCATAAGAAACAACAATGCTGGGAGGAAGGTGGCGGCCAAGAAGGCAAAGCTCCAAAGGGCTGGAAGTCTCACGGCAAGAAGAACTTGGCGTCCGAGTCGAAGGGTGGCCAGAGAGCAAATGCAGCAATGAGCAATGAGCCTGATGCTGTTTCACTCGCAGCTGGTGGTGACAAAGCTATGGATGAAGAATCAGATATGTTGTGTGAGAGCATGTCAACTTACGACTATGCAATGCTCGCGCATGCTGTCCCACCCACCATCAGCACCGTTGAACTTTATGATATTGGTGCTACACTCCACCTTACACCCTACCACAAACAACTCATCAACTTCGTTGCCATACCCCAATACCCTATCAAAGCTGCTGATAAACGAGTCTTCAATGCCATTGGGAAAGGAGACCTTCACATCAAACTACCAAATGGGAAGTCAACTACCTGTGTCCTCCTTAAAAACATGTTGTATGCACCTAACATGGGTGCAATGCTGATTTCGATTGTGAAGCTTGAGGCAGCAGGATATGTAGCAGTTTTCCGAGGAGAAGCCTGTCAAATTTTTAACAAGGCAAAGAAACTCCTTGAAGAGATTCCTCTTGCCAATGGGCTGTACAAGGTGCAATGCATGACCACAGCATATGCTGGAGCTGCAGGGGGAGGAGAAATCCTCACGATGGAGGAGCTCCACTCCTGCCTATGCCACATTGCCCCCTCATCCATCTGAGACATGCTGGCCAAAGGCCTTGTCGAAGGAGTGAAGCTTGACCCTCTAAACGAAGGAATGGGTCAATGCAAGTCGTGCAAGTATGGAAAAGCTGTGCACAAACCTACAGGGAAGACATGCGAGCCCAAATGCCAAGCCACATTTGGTGACAAAGTCCATAGCAATGTCTGGGGACCATCACCAGTTGCTACACTGGGACACAAGACATACTATGTCTCATTTACAGATGACCATACTCGTTACACCAGCCTCCACCTTATGGGAGCGAAGTCAGACACCTTCGAATCCTATCGTCAGTACGAGGCTTGGATGGGGAACCAGTTTACCACCAAGGTCAAATGGCTTCAATCAGACTGCGGCGGCAAATATCTGAGTGATGGGTTCAAATGTCACTTGAAGAACAAGGGGACAGAACACAAACTTACCACCCATGACCACCCACAATTGAATGGCATCACTGAGCGACTCAATTGCACGCTTGTTGAGCATGTGTGTATGATGTTACACGCCAGTGGTCTCCCCAAGACATTATGGGAAGAGGCCATATCGCACAGGGTCTGGGTGAAGAACTGAACTCCTACGAAAGCACTCAAGGGTGCAACCCCATACAAGCTCGTCCATAAGTGCAAACTGGACCTAAAGAATGTACCTACCTGGGGTACTCACATCTGGGTACATGACACCAGTGGCATGAAGCTAGATGCTCACGCATAAGAGAGGGCTTCTGGGTTGGGTTTGATCCAGAGAGCACTGCCCACCGAATCTATAGTATTTTCAATGGTAACAAAATCAGCGTCGAGTGGAACATGTCATTTGAGCAGCCAGAGGGTGTTGCGCTGAGTCACCAAGCAGATATGGCCAAGGACAGGCCAGCAAAAGAGAGGTTTGTTAGCAAACCAGATCCAGACCCAGACAATGGAGCAATGGCGCACGCACCTCAAGTAAAACCCCCCCAACCCCAACTAGCAAGCCAGATGAACACTGTGCCTGAACTTCACCAATCAACTTGTCAGTGTACAGAATCACCATACATCTGAATGCTCTATGAGGGCGTCAGATAGCATGATGGATGGGTGGGTGGATGCACCCTACCCTGTGGTATTGTTAGTGTTGAGAGTGTTGATGGCAAAGGGGAGCATGATGGGAATGATGGAATTAATGTGGCGACCGCATGTGAGGAGGACGAAGGCATTACTTATGCAATGATGGCAGGCACGTGCGACGAGGAAGCGTTGGAACCACACACCATCGAGAAAGCACATGCAAGACCTGATTGGTCATGCTGGAATGAAGCCATCAAAGTGGAGATGAATAGTCTGAACAAGGCACACACCTGGGATGTCATCAACCAGCCATCCAAGGGAATGAACATCATTGATTGCAAGTGGGTCTTCAAGATATAAAAGAACTCAACTGGCAAAATCAACAAGTACAAGGCCAGACTCATTGCCTGCAGATTCACTCAAATACAAGGAGTCGACTACTACAAAACCTACGTACCAGTCACTCACCTTGCCTTCATTCGTCTGATCCTTGCCATCACTGCCTAATATGACTGGGATATCAATGTTTTTGAATTCCACAGTGCCTTTCTCAACAGCCATCTCGACGACAATAAGATCATTTACATGGAATTACCTCCAGGCTTCGACAAGGATGGCCAGAACCTAGTCGCCTGTCTATGCATTGCCCTCTATGGTTCAAAACAAGGCGTACTCAAATGGTACAAGTGCTTACACGGTGAACTCAAAAACTTCAGGTTCATCTATGTACATGAAGGCCGACTGGGGAGTGTTTGTCACATGCATTGGAACTGACCTACTCATTGTTGCATCACACATTGACGATTGTACAGTAACAGAGAGCTCGAAAGAGCTGATCAAAGCCTTCAAGGATGAGATTGGGACCCGTTTCAAGATCACTGACCTGAGTCCCATCAGCTGGCTACTCAGAATGAAGATTATGTGCGATCAGGAGGCACGGACCATCTCCATTTCACAGGAATCATACATAAAAGCTATCCTGATGAAGTACAACTTCGACAACATGAAACCGGTTGCCATCCCAATGGACCTGAATGCCCAGTTCTCTCGAAATCAGTCCCCTTAGTCCACTACTGAAGCGGTGAAGATGTGCCAAGTTCCTTACCATGCTGCACTTGGCTCATTAATGTACCTTGCAGTTGGTACTCACTCTGACATTGCCTTTGCCACCTCAACACTCACTCTGTAACAGCTGCTAACTTGCAACTATGCTTGATGCATCTATCTTTTTATTTTCTTCACTTCCTCAAGGGTAGACTCCCTTATCAAGCACCTTGGACAGGTGCCATCCTTTCATCAAGCACCCAGGATAGGTGCTACCTCTTATCAGACACCTTGGACAGGTGTAATCTCCTTATCAATTGCACTGGGCATGCACAATCAAGCTATCTATGCACATTAGATATGTGATAACCCTTATCTCTTGATTGCTGGCAATTTCTATCTAATCTCTAGAATGGTCTGGACCACCCTCCTATGTTTCACCTCTTCACCATGTCACCTCTTCACCTCTTCACCATATCACAGGATAACCCTTCACATCTTCACATCTTCACCTCCTCACCTCCTCACCTTCTCACCTCTTCACCTCTTCACCCTGTGGTATGGCTATGCCTCTGCTTCTGATCATATATTATTCTTCTATTCCTGATCCATGCCTCCTCCTCATGCCTTTCATGTCCTGCCACATCCATGCTTCTTCATTTATGATCTCTCATTAATTTATGATCTCTGCCACACCCTCATGGTCAGGGTCATGCTTCCATTCCATTACTTTCATGCCTCTCCCTCATGTTTCTGCTTCTATTCATACTTTCCCCTCATGTTATGCTTCCATTCCATGGCTGTACTGATACATGTGTTGCACACATGTTCAGGGACTCATTTATCTATAGATCTATGCACAACATGTACATACATTTATTGTATATAGTATATAAAGCCCCCCAAGCAGTGGCCAAGGCTCTCCAGTCTTGCCCTCCTTGGAGTTTTTCCTTCTGCTCCTCTGGCTGACTCACTCCCCTCTCTCTATTCTTATGTGGGTTGATCCCCCCCAAACTATGCTACTAAGAAGGTAGCTATCAAGTGTACTCAAGAGCAAGCAGCCTTAGCTAGAGCTCTAGGTTGTTCCACCATGGAGACAACGAAGAAGAAGAACTAGAGGATGTCCATCTGGAACCAACATTCCAGAGTTGGAAGTACCGAGCTCTGACTGAGCTGCAGGTAAAGTGGGCTGACTGCTTGGTCTATCCTATCCAGCTTAGACCTTGTGAGACTCAGATCAGGTTTGGGACCTTGATCATATGCAGATGAAACTATCAGCTCTGCTTATGAGGGTGCTGGTTGGGCTTTCCCCACCAAGCCTTATTACCACTCTCTCGCTACTCACGTCCACTTCCAAGGTTACGAAATCATTCTTTGTTCTCACTTCCCTCCTACCACTACTCTGTCTCATATTCTTGAGGATTCTCTAGAACTGAACTGGTGTATACCTGGAGACTACTATGACTTTGGTTACTTCACCAAGTTCAAGGCACCAAGGCTTTCACACTGGAACAAAGCCTTCGATGCTCACTTTTGGAAATTTTTCCATTGTTATCCCAAGTATCAAGCTCAACGCTGTTTACAGTGTTTAATCAAGTCTGCTAAGACCTCTGATGAGCTTGCTTCCATATATGAAGGTCTTAAAGCACGACCTTTGGGAAGACAATGTCGAAGAGCTGCTACAGAAGGAGAAAGACATCGATAGATTCTCCAGTATAGTTGATCTATTAGCTGAGACATCTATTTTTTTCGATTGGCCTTTATCTGAACTAGAAAATTGCAATTATTATTCTTCTTTTGAAAAACCTTACTCAAAATTTCTTGAACTAAACAATCACTCTCACGTTTTATATCTTCCTTATTACTCTTTGAAATTAGATCAAATTTGTGTACAAAGAGGTACCCTTACCAAATATATTGGTAACCCACATTATTTTGCGGAGTTGGGGTTTGATTTTTTCAAATCTCATGCCTCTTTGCCGATGCCTAATCAGTATTGAGAAACACCTACACAAAGTTTGATACCTACAGTATTAAGGAGAAACAGAGATTGTAATGGATTTCAAGAAAAGGGTATGGGAAGAAGTATAGGCATTTTCACCAGATACCAGGATCAGGATCAGGGGCTACCACTTCCTCTTTATCTTATCTGGCTGCATTGTTCATTATTAACGATATCTTTTCAGATCTCCTCTAAACAATGGCACTCCCTGTCTCCGAAGTCAAGTTTGACACAAACCTCATTGGTCGCATCCCCATCCTCATTGGACAAGAGAACTATGACGTTTGGTGACTTAGGATCCAAACCACACTCTCTGCATATTCCATTTGGGAATTCGTTGACAGCACTCTCCTTTATGCTGCTCAGACCACCGCCCCTGACCAGGCAAAATGGAAGTTGCTAGACAAGCATGTACTTGGTCTTATGGCCAGTATGATCAACGATTCCTTGCTTACGCATGTGAATTACGAATGGGCAGACCCTGCAACCTGCCCTTCTATCTTGAAGGCTCTCTGGGATCACCTCAAAGGACTTTTCGGAACCATTGGACTCCCTGGACATTTCAATCTGTTCTACCAGGCTCTCCAACTTCACATTGATCCTTCCAATGCCAACTCTTCTATTAACGCCTATCATACCCAGTTCCAAAAGCTTACCAAAGCTGGGTTCAATCTCCCCGAAAACCTCTGCTATGATTCTTCTCTCTGGTCTCTCCAACAATTACTTCGCCCTCGCTTCCACTATCATGCAGACCATTGAAGCTGCTAACTTCAACATGAGCACCATCTCATCGTGGATACTCATGGAGATGGATCTTCATGCTATGTGCAAACCTCTCCACGCCTGAATATCTCAGGCAGATTCCAGAGGCCCATCCTAATCTTCTGTCAACCAGACCAATGTGATTAAACGCGGCCCTCCACCACAAAATCAGTGGAGAAGCCAGACCCCCTTGTATCAGCCGAGGATGTTTACTTCCAACTACCAATCTTCTGGTGGTTACTCTAACCAGCCTCAATCGGGTTCTGTGAACCCAAACCAGAAGAAAGGTAAAGGTCCTGCCAAGTCTAAGCAACCTGGTAAGGGACAGAAGAAGGATTGGTTTAAGAAGTGACAGGATGCTAAGGGCAAAGATAAAGCGAATGAGGTAACATTTGCTAACAAAGTTACTATGTGTTACGCTAAGCGTAGAACCTAGCTTTATCGGCGAGAGTTGCGTGACGAACGACGGGTAAAGTCAGAAGGTTTGAGCTTGTGGTCCTACGTTACCCACAGAGCTAATCGAAGAGTCTACAACGCTTGGTAGGCATAGAGACTAGAGAAGGGTCTTGACAAGTAACTCGCAAGTTACCAGCGGATTGGGCTAGATACTACACTTGTATTGCGTAGAACTGACTAGGGAAAAGTACAAGTACACTGGGCATTTATATACCTAGGAGCAGACCCTGAATAAGGAGTCCTAAAGGGGAAACGGAACAGCGGAATGCCGTTCTAGAAGGGGATATGTCTGTAAAGGAAATAGGGTCAAGGGGAGGAACAGAAAGGAACAGAACGGAACAAAAGGAAGACATACTGCAGACTGCGCAAAGGATCAGGAGTTCCGGTTGGAAGAGAAGATCAGAAGAAGAATGGAACTCCATGTAGGGATCAAAAGAATCAGAAGGAAGATCAAAGAATCAGAGGAAATTGGAATTGGAGTCCTCAGGTTCCCACGCAGTAACCCATGAGGCGAACTCGTGTTCCTCGGCCTCGGACATCCAGGGGATTTCTGTAACACTATGGAGCCAGAATATACCGAAGAAGATTTTCTTCCTTCTAGTTTTATACAGGAAATACCGGAAGATCAAGAGATGGACAACTCTTTGTCTACCATCATGCACACAGGTTGGAGAGATGATGAAGACAATGGGATGAATGTAGCTGGGCCATCTTCAATGCCCTTTTGATTCGGCTCCTTCAAGGAATGTCCTTTCTGAAGGAGCTATCGCTACATCTGGGACACCAACAACAATGAAGAAGAAGGAGAAGAGGAAAAAGGTTTCTTTTTCTCTTGGAAGCCTTGCCAGCTTGTCCTCTCATTTTGACAACATCGACTTGTTGAATGAGACTCATATCCAGGCACTTCTCCCATCTATGCCTTTGGCGATAGCCGTGGCAACCCCATGAGAAATAGGAGAGCACTTACAAAACTACAATGACAATGTCATGTATGGATATGATAATGAATACAATGGGCTTGACTATTATCATGGTGCTTTCGCACTAGGGGGAGTTTCTGACAAAGAGTTTGCCTGACACCACTGGATGATAGACAGTGGTTGCACTGATCATCTTTCTCCTTTTAAGGATGACTTTGCACATCTAGGATCTCAAACCCATTATGCCATCGTTGCTAACAGACATAAAGTTCCTATGTATGGTCTGGGTAAGATCATAATTCAGCCAAAAGATAACCGAGCAGATCCGATTGTTCTTTTGGAAGTATGGTATGCACCACATGCAGGACACAGACTTCTGTCTGTTCCTACGCTTACTAGCCAAGGCTATAAGTGTACTATCAACGATTGGGAATCCAACATCTGGTACACAAACGAGCGTTTGGTTATAAGGGCTCTTGCTCTATCTCCGAACAATAACCTCCATTGGTTTCAGTCATCTCGGATTACTCCAATGGAAGATTGTATCAACTTGCTTGTTAAGGAAGACTCTTATGATCTGTGGCACCAACAACTTGGACATCCATCCAAGAACATTCTTTGTGTTGCTCCTTCTCATGTTACTGGTCTACCCACTGTCGCTCCACCAGACAATTCTTCTCCCTGCAAAGGCTGTGCCTTGGGGAAGATGCATGATTGTCCTTATCCACCTTCAGGTAAACGTGCTACTCGTCTTCTTGGACTTGTTCACTCTGGTCTTGTTGGGCCTATGCCCACAGAATCTTGAGTTCATGCACATTATATTCTTACTTTCATTGACAATTTTTCTGGTTTTGCAGTTGTTGCATTTTTACACACTAAGAATGCTGTTTCTCAGCACTTCCAATTGATGGTTTCTTGGGCTGAAACCTTCACTGGTCACTCACTCACCTCTGTACGTTCAGACTGAGGGGGGGAATTTATGGCTGGGATGCTGCAGTCGTTCTTTCAATCCAGAGGTGTCACTCATCAGACCTCTATTCCTCACACCCCTCAACAGAATGGTCGTGCAGAGAGGTTCAATTGAACTTTGCTTGAAAAAGCTGAAGCCATTCGCCAACATGCTTGTCTGCCATGTTCTTTCTGGCAAGACACTGTTGAGACTGCACTCCATATTTATGATTGACAACCAATGTGTTGTCACAATTGGAGAACTCCTATTGAATTATTCAATGGAGACAAACCTGATGTTTCCTACTTTAGGATATTTGGGACATGTGCATATGTTTTTATACCTTCAGAACAGTGACAAGATAAGTTGTCTCCCAAGTCTGAGGAGATGGTTTTTATTGGGTATGAATCTAACACTAAAGGCTACCGTTTTTGGTCTAAAGAGAGGTGATGCATGTTTATCTCAACAAATGCCATCTTCAATGAGAAAGTCTTTCCTTATTGTCTCAGAGACAAAGAAGACACATCTACCCCTATTTCAGTAGAAGAAGACCCCATAGATGACCTTACAAAGGACGACACTTGACTAAGGGATCCAGAACCCTCTCGAGATATACTTGTACCTATACCATCCATTCCATTAGGATTAGGTCCTCAACCCAATCAACCACGTCCATTTGATGATGGGCATTCATCAATATCACGACCACCATCCATGACTCCCTGGGAACCACCAGAGTTTTTATCACCGCTCTTCTATGACTCCCCAGAATCCTCTACTGATCCACCATCCTATCATACTTCACCACTTCGACCTGTGTTAAATGGAATCAACCCGAGACAGGTCATCAGAGTTCTATATCTGATTGCCATCAGCATAAGTGTTATATGGTCACAGATTTGCCTCCTGAAGAGGAGAGACAAGGATCTTCACATCTCTTACCCCAAACCTGGCTACCTCCCCATCAATCTGCTGATGAGATCTTACCTGAGTTTAGATCACAACCTCATCAGTATCATCCTACTAGAGATGAACGGTCCACTTTTTGACCTACTGCTGAACAGAGATGATCCTCTCACATTCCCGTGCCCAGGATTCTTCCTGACAACACACATGGGGATAGACCAGCTATTCAGATTGAGAGAGATATGTCACGAGGCCTTGATACTATCCAGGAGGAGCCAACCAACGTGATGGACGTCACTCCGACTAATGAAGAAGAAGATCTTGGACAAATGTATAGTTCCAAGTGGATGAGACAGCTTTTTAATATGGCTGTTGGATCAGGTTCTATTTCTAAACAATATCGAGATGTTCTCAAACTCTCTAAACAGGAACAGAACTTGTGGATGATTGCAATGCAGGAGGAGATTAAATCCCTCTCTGATCACAAGGTTTGGACGTTGGTCGACCTACCTAAGGGTTATAAACCCGTCAAAGGGAGGTGGATATTTGCTGTAAAATCTGATGGTCGCAAGAAAGCTAGATTCATTGCTAAAGGATTTACGCAAGTCTTCAGAATAGACTATGAAGAAGCCTTCTCTCCAGTTGCAAGGTTTGAAACCTTTTGACTTCTTATAGCTCTAGCTGCGCTTCATGATTGGGAACTTGAAGCTCTAGATGTTAAGACCACCTTTCTCTTTGGCGAGCTGGATGAAGAAATTGACTTGAATCAACCTGAAGGTTTCATAGTAAAGGGTCAGGAGAACAAGGTTTGTCACTTGAGGAAAGCAATATACAGTTTAAAGCAAGCTGCCCTTCAATGGAACAAGCAGCTTCACCGTTCTCTTCTGAAGATGGGATTCCTCAGATGCAAGTCTAACCCAGGAACATATTTCAAGATCATTGGTGATGATTTAATTGTCTTACTTATTTATGTTGATGATGCTTTATTCATGGGCAGTAACAAGACACAAGTCCTTGCCCATAAATCTCAGTTCATGAAACACTGGGAATCAAGGAATCTTGGTCAAGCAACTGAGTACTTAGGTATGAGGATCACTAGAGATCACAAGAAGTGAGTGATTACTCTAGACCAAACCCACTATGCGGAGAAAGTCATACAATGATTTGGTCAAGAGAATTGCAAGCCAGTCTCTGTACCTCTTCCTACCAGATATAATCCGAGATCCAACTCTAACCAAGATCAGTCAAATCCTACTCTTCGCAGTCACTATCAGTCGGTCATTGGATCACTGTTATACATTAGGCTTGGTACTCAACCAGACATAGCCTTCGCGGTTATCAAAATGTCTCAGTTTTCATCTAATCCGATGGAAGAACATTTGCAAAAGGCGCTCTATATCGTGCGCTACCTATCATCCTTTCAGGATCTTTGCATCTCGTACTCTGGACATGGTGACCAAAACGGCTTATGTGCTTATTCTGATACAGATTGGGCTGGTGACGTTGAAACATCATGTTCTACCACTGGTTATGCCATCTTCTTAGCGAATGGCATTGTATCATGGCTATCTAGGCGACAACGACGAGTCACACTTTCTTCCACCGAAGCGGAATATTGTGGCATGACCGAGGTTGCTAAACA
>JBBPNN010000780.1:0-16216 GCA_038090935.1 Hortiboletus campestris | reverse complement strand
ATGGAGGATATCGACGACAGCGCAGATGGTGTTCCAGGGACGCCAGGTGGAACGGCCCAAACCGTACTGTGTACGAGTGAATTGGGGCTCACGAAGCGGATACAGCTAGGAACGGGGGAAAGGGAGATGACGACGGTGATCAAAGCAAAGGTGGTTCCTGAATCGTTTCTGCTGGACACTGAGAATTAGTAGAGGGATTTGTGACGGACCTTACGCCTGGTTGCGTTTTCTCGAGTAAAGGTTCATTCCCTATGATGTCCGAATCTTCCACTGGGAATGTACTGTGTCGAAACGTTTTCAAAAAATTTCCGGTTCGGAGGTAGGTCACTCCGTGCAGTGTTTCGAACGCCGGGCCGGACACCACATTGAAGCTGTGCGTGATTGTCGCGGGTTCGCTCACTCCACTGTCTAAGCGCATGAGCGTGGGTCGCTGAAAGGCGCAGGCGCCGCGAGGTCATGCCAGTAGATCTATACCCACGCTCATCGGACACATAGCGTTGGACTCCTGCCGCACGGCACAAACGCGCACTAGCACAACAATATTTCCCCGGTCGCTCCGGCTCTTTGCATTGCACAGACAGCATGAAAAGGCTTTATAATATATCACACCGCACCACCACCATCACTCAACGACAACGTCCCCTTGGTTCCTCTTGCATCACTGCCTGAGATGTTGAGTCGTTTCTTCCGCCGCAAAAAATCCAGAAGCAGCCGTGGAACAAGTGGGGGTAGCCAGCCAGCCACACCTCGTCCAAGTCAAGAAGGGCGCTCGGAGGTTCGTCGTGGGTCTACTACAGATCATACGCCTGTGATATTTTGTGTTGGCTAACGGAGCGGCTTTCAGGCACAACGCGTCGAGGGAGCCGAGGAACTGCAAAGAAATGGCTCAGAGGCAGCCAGCAGCATTACAGCTCCGCATACCCCCCAGGGGCCGTCGGGGAAGGAGAATGGGGTGGTCAGGGTGAGCACTCAGCTTTCGCTCGTCAACCACGGAGAGTTGTTGATATGAAAGGTTCAGAGAGAAAAACCTTCGAACCTGGACGAAGATGGCACTCGGCCTTTAGGTGTCGCTCATCACGAGGAGCCAGAAGCCCCCATTCAGTCTCCAGACGGCGGCAAGCAGAATATGGCGCAAATGAGGACGAAGACCCCAGTGGTGGAGGATGACGTCCGGCCTTCCGACATCGTTGAGGAGAACCCTATCGACGTCAAGCACAAGCAGCCGAGGAAGATAATCAAAGCCCTCGATGACGGCCAGCCCTCCGACATCGTTGGACAGAACCCTACCGTCATCAACTACAAGCATCAGCCGAGGAAGGGGATAACCAAAGCTCTGGATGGCGTTCAGCCTACAGATTCCAATCGAGAGAGATGGGATCAGGATGCCATTCAGCCTTGGGACACCGCCCACATGCATCAGGAGGAGCTGGAATCTGTCATTCAGCCTCAAGAAACGTTGGAGATGAAGGACATGCCAGAGGTGGCGGAAAGCATCCAGTCTTTGGGCGTCGATCGGGAGATACCTCCAGTAGACGAACAAGACCACAATGACTGCCACCCTACCACCGTCAAGCACAAGCAGCAGCCAAGGAAGGTGATAACCAAGGCTCCGGATGATGCTCACCCTTCGGATATTGTCCAGGAGAGGCCGGGCACTGATTGGGAGGAGTCCATCATTCGGTCTCAAAATGGCAAGCAGGAAACGTTGGAGACGAAGAAGGATATGCTAGTAGTGGCGGAGAGCGTCCAACCCTTGGATGTCGATTGGGAGACATTTCTGACAGACGAACAGCATCAGATTGACCGTCACCCTTTCGACGTCACGCAAGAGAGGCAGCCGAGGAAGAAAAACAACCAAGTTCCGGATGACGGGCCGCTCGCGGACTCCGTTCAGACAAGACAACCGAGGAAAAAGAAGGACAAAGTCCTGGATGATGCGCAACCTGCTACCTTCATTAGTCTTTCCTTGTTTGGACATTGACGTTTTTCTACTGTATGTACCACATTAGCTAGTAAGGATTCGGTTTCTCTATTTACCGATTACCGGGCCAACGCGCTGGACGGTGATGATACACGTATGACGTAGCTTGCCACTTGTCTTTATTCTATCTCTTTGTCCATTTCCTTACTTATACTTGGCTCCATCGAGTGTTCCGTTCGAACCTCTATTGCGCACAAATTGCGCACTGCCAAAGAGAGTGAATCTTGATCAGATAGACCTAACTACTCCATTTACTACCCGAGGTTACTGCCAGTGTGCACTCCAGCATATTGATACGTCGGAAGAGTACTTGCGCATATAGGCACCCCACTTTGCTTTGACCTTCTTTTCGTTTAGGTGTTCTTTCAATGAGATATCGAAGTCGCATGCCAATGACAAAGTCTAGACCTACCTATCCATTGTGCAATGGATGTGCATGTGCCTAACATGAGAAGAAAGGGATGAAGATACGCGTCAACAACATCTGCGGGCTAGAGAGGTGAAAAGAGCACATCATTCCTGGTACCTTTCTTTCTAATTGAACGATAAATCACTTGTCCGATGTCGTGGTACTCATCAACGACGAGCCGGCCGGCATCCAATGCGATCCGGGCGAGAACATAGACAACGTGAACGGGCCAAAGTCTTCCTGTTATGCATATTCAACCGTATGGGTATCGAGAGGGACACCGTCTGTTTAAGAATGTGTGTGTATCCGGGTCCGAGTACAGGTACGTACTTTAGAGTCGAAGGCTTGTAGCTAAAGAGACTTTTCTGGTTAACATGAGGAGTTATTGACGTTGTGCAAGAAAGAAAACCTATATATGGATAACACACAGAGACACGAACCCCGATGCCCAATTTGAGTGCCTTCACTGATCCTCCATGTCCAAAAAGGACTCGAGCAAGACCTTCGCCTTCAGGGCCGTCATCTGCTGTTTCCTCCCCTTCTCCCACAATGTTCCCACTGGTACCTGCTTTATCAACCCCAAGTGAGTCGCACACAATACCGATGCGTTTTGGACTCCAACTTGATCCCCATCCGTATCTTCCATGATCTCACTTTCGAACTTCTCGCCAGGCCGAACGACGAGGATCTCGAAGTCGCTCGATATTATTTCATCGAAAAGCTTGTTGAGACGCCCAGCAAGCTCGACGAGCAAGGCTATTTTCTGCTCGAACTTCGATGTAACCTTTGATTTTATGTCTGATTGAGGAGAGGTGCAGCCGGCAGCCAATAGGATGTCAGAAAACCCTGCGATGATCTCCTTGACGAGCGACTCCGAGTGGCTAATCCAATTGTGAACGATGTGAACGTGCGCGAGCGAACGCCAACGTCCAGAAACAACCTGCGCCTCTATTGTCCATTTTTTCTCGTCAGCTGGAACAAGGAACGCACCGAGCGTTTGGTTCCTCACCTACTCCACGCAAACTCTGATATATGGAGTTGATGAATGCGTCGTGTCCTGGTTCAAAGACCCAAGAGGACGCAGCCTGTCCAAGTGAGGACGCGAGGTAGGCTTGGAACGCGATTTGGAGTAACATAGGAATATTCTCTGGCGTTTTCGTTCCCAAGGATTTCGCCAAAACCTGGCCTATGGTTCCTGAAGCCCTCTGCACAGCAGCGATCTGTTCCTTCGTCGCGTTCGTCGTCACGTTCTCAAACTTAAAATCTTCCGCCAAACAGTCAGCCATATAGGTGGTATTCTGCTGCACCTCTGCATTCAGTCTCTGGAGAGCGTTAATAACATCTGAGTCGGAGGATTTATCTGTAGCATTTAGGAAGCTATTTGAGCTTTCCAGGTCTCTCGATTGCACTTCGCAACGCTTCTGGAGATCAGCGATTCGAGAATAAGAAATCAAGAGCTCTCGCCGAAGTTTATTCATTTCTTCGGATTCCGTCGTAGTCTCCTCTACGTCCTTGGCGACCGCTGACTTTAGTTTATCGCCTTCAGCGGAGGGTGGGGTGGGGGGGAGATCTTTCGCTTCACGTTCCATCGTCCCTGGGTGAGGGAGACCGTCGCAAACAGAGCTGGGGAGGGTGACCTGCGATGTGCTCGCCACTGTGGTCGGCTCTGTCCTGGGATTCTTGCGCTCATAAAGAATGAGGTTCATGAGGCGGGATATGAAAGCCTTTGCACGCTGGAGCTTGGCGTGTGTACGCAGGGCGTTCCGTTCTTCTTCTCCTATGTCGGGGCCAGACGGGGATGGATGAGTCTGTTTTTGAAGAAGGGTTGGGCACTATGTACACCACAAGAAAAGTCCTCACTCTACCTTGAATCCAACATGTCTTTCGCGCTTCTTTTGCGGCCCCGCCGCATTGGCATCCGTGCGCTGCTTGACACCGCCAGCGGTGGCCTGGGAGCTCGAAACTACTAGTTCGCGCTTATCGACATCGATGCGTGGGGAGGTAAATTTGCCGCTTTCTGCCATAGGTTGGTTGGTTACTTGAACTAAGGGCGTAGGGCGCTCCTTGTTCCCCCTGTCGATGGCCTCGGATGGGTGCGGATTGGACTGAAAACCGTGACCAGCTTGCACCGTTACCCTCTGCGCGTGCTTGTTTCCGTACCGTAGTGTCCCCCGAGTTCTTTGTACCCACAGGGTTGGCCAGTGGCGATGTTTTGTCCCCGGGCTTTGGGCGTAATGACGGCAATCGTCGGTCGCTCGAATTATCCATGTTGAGTCTGAGACTAAAACTAAGAACCGTGGATACCGAGATTTCCTGGGACGCGTACCTTCCTTGCGAACCAGACTCGGTGGATGAGATGGGCAGCACCACAAATTCAACAATCTGGACAGAGACCTGGAAACTGGAGAATGCAAGTTGTGGTGTCTAATCGTCGGTTCCATCCGAATCTCTGCCATTACATAAATAAGCAGCCTGCCTGACAAAGCTCGTGCCACCGTCTCTCGCTTACCACCCACGCGCCACAGGCTGGTGCGCATTGCATGTTTCCGCATCCACCCACCAAGTCGCCACCTATGCGTGCACGGTAAGCCCATTTGTGTCCAGCCCACGTTGCTCACAGTGCCCGCACCCTGCACATATACTGCCTCCTCACCCTGTATTGATGCACTGCGGCTCCACCCTCCATGGATGCTGCCCGATTACCTTGCATTGCCTAGTCTGTAGTGTGGACACTGTGCGGTTGCACTGCGTTGCCCAGTGTATGCATGTTGTCCATTCGCCCCGCTACCGCACGTCAACCACTGCCGTCATGCATGGAACCCGCCCCCACCATCTACACAGTCCATGACTCGGATCCCCACGCATGGCAGTTGCACAGCAGGGTCCCAATTGACCATGTTACGCATAGCATTTTTCTGCACGGAAAACGTGTTTGCTAAACGTCAGACACGTACACGCTCGTCGCAAACAAGTTGTTCAGTGTACATCCCAGAATCTCTCAGCTTTGGTCATCGTCACTCCATGGACAACGATTCTTCTGCCAAGGTACATATTATACCACTCATTTTAGTCGCAATCATACTCGTGATGATACTTTGTACCCCACTGCTGATTTCGCCACGCACCGACCACGGTACGGGGCAGATCAGAAGATCACTGAGAGCCGAGGTACAGAGACAACTGCTGTCTATGAAGGAGAAAATCTTTTTTCACACTTCAGGTTGGAATACCCGAGTAAGAGCCACTCCTGCCTCATGTTGCAGTGCGGCAAGCATTGCCTAGCCAAGAGGTCCAGCTACGCAGCACTGAAGAAACCTTTGCCCGTCTCACCGCCAAAATCGATCAGTGGAAGGATGTGAACACCAGGAAGGCAGAAGAGATCAAGATTGCGCACGCGCGTATCGCAAACCTTCAGTAAGATCTGTCCACTTCTGTCTCCCAGAACGCAGAGCCCAAGCGTCGAAATGAGAGCTTGGCGAGGGACCTGGAAGGTGCACGACTCTTTCTTAACACCGCAGATAAATTTTCGGAATCGGAAGTCGTCCAGATGCTGCAAAAGCTCAATGCGGAGCTACAGCATACCTCCACCTCTATGACTGAACGTGTTGTACTAGTACTAAGCGTCTCAGTGACATCAGATCCAGAGCGGCAAATCATGGTAGACAAAGCCTCAGAGAGCATCGGGTCGACTCTGGTACAGTTCTTGCGGACCGCGAGGCACGATGACTTCATTGAAATGATCTCCAAATCGCATTCCAAGCCTACTTAACACCTCACCTGTGCCGGATTGTCCTCGTGGACCCTTGATGGGGTGCAGCGCATTCATAAACGAATTATACGCAAGACTGCGGGAAACAGGTAAGAACTCAATTTTCGAGGGCGATCAAATTCCCACTGACGAGCAAAAAATAATCAACAGAAAAGCAAACGATATCTGGGCGTTGGCGTTCCCTCATGCGTGTCTATACTTTTCCTACTTGTGTCAGCGATCCAAACTCCCTCGTCCCCAACATTGCAGGGCTTTCCCACATTCTCCTGGCTGCGGGTTGTGCCGCTACTCAATCTGACGTCGTGTCGGAGCTCTCTCCCATGTCCGAAAAGAAGATACTGTCTGCCGTTACGCTTGCTGGGCGCCTCAACCAGATGGTAGTAGGTGGGGTTGTCTCTGGTGATTTCGAGGTGTTCGTCGTGCGACCTGGCGACACGTTCCATGGGGGGACGATGGAGGATATCGACGACAGCGCAGATGGTGTTCCAGGGACGCCAGGTGGAACGGCCCAAACCGTACTGTGTACGAGTGAATTGGGGCTCACGAAGCGGATACAGCTAGGAACGGGGGAAAGGGAGACGACGACGGTGATCAAGGCAAAGGCGGTTCCTGAATCGCTTCTGCTGGATACTGAGAATTAGTAGAGGGATTCGAGGTGATCATCGGACCTGTACGCCTGGTTGCGTTTTCTCTTGTCGCACGAGTAGAGGTTCTTTACCTATGACTTCTGGATCTTCTACAGGGAATGTACTGTGTCGAAATGTTTTCGAAAGTTTGCCGGTTCGAAATACTTCACACTAGGTGCAGTGTTGCGAACGGGGCGGGCGGCGCTTTTTTTTTTCTGACGTCAAACCATGTGCACGAGTGGTTGGTGTGGCGTGCCAGTGCAGCCGCTGCCGAAAATGCAGCTCTGACCTCAGTGGTTAGCACAGCATTCCCTCGGTCGCTTCGCCTCCTGCATAGGATATACAGCAGCCATGAATTGCGAACAAAGTTATAAACGCGTCAGGCTTATACATCTCCCCGTCACCTTCTCCATCCAACAACGACATGCCTTCCCCGGTTCCTCTCTCATCACGATTGCGTCTGCTGCGCGGCCGCCTGAGTGGTTTACTCCTATTTTTGTTTTGTTGCGGAAAGCCCAACTTAACTGGCCCTGGAGCAAATGAGACTAACCAGCAAGCCACTGCACCTCGTCAAAGCCAAGAGAGGCACTCGAAGGTAAGTCATGGGTCTGCTACAGATCAAACGCCCGCGATATCTTGTGTTGGCTAACGGAGCGGCTTTCAGCCACAACACGTCGAGGGAACCGAGGGACCGCAAAGAAATGGCTCGGAGGCAGCCAGCAGCATCAAAACTCTGTATACCACCCGGAGGGTCTCAGGGGATGAGAATGGGGTGGTGGCACACGTCGACCCTGAAAAGCTGTCGATACGAGAGGTTCACAAAGGAGTTGAACCTTCGAACGTGGACGAGAATGGCACTCAGCCTTTTGGTATCGCTCATCATGAGGAGCCAGCATCCGCCATTCAGTCTCCAGACGGCGGCAAGCAGGATATGTCGCAAATGAGGACGAAGACACCAGAAGTGGCGGAGGGCGTCCGGCCTTACGACGTCGTCGAGGAGAACCATACCGATATCCAGCTCAAGCAGCCGAGGAAGACAACCAAAGCTTTGGACGACGTTCGGCCTTCGGACGTCGATCAGGAGATACCTCCAGTTGGCGAACAACATCACGAGCAGCAGCCGAGGAGGAAGGTAATCAATGCTCTGGATGACGCCCAGCTTCCGGATGTCGATCAGGAGATACCTCCAGTGGACGAACAACATCAAAAGCAGCAGTCGAGGAAGAGGATAACCAATGCTCTGGATGACGTCCAGCCTCCGGATGTCGATCGGGGGATGCCTCTGGTAGATGAACAACATCATAATGACTGTGACCCTACCGTCGTCAAGCACAAGCAGCAATCGAGGAAGATGACGAAAGCCCTGGATGACATTCAGCCTTCGAACATTGCCCAGGAGATGGTGAATATGCATTGGGAGGGGCTGGAATCCATCGTTTGGTCCCAAGATGGCAAGCAAGAAACGTCGGAGCCGAGGAGGGAGATGCTAGTAGTGGCAGAGAGTGTCCAGCCCTGGGATGTCGATCGGGAGATATTTCTGACAGACGAACACGATCAGAATGACCGTCTCCCTCCCGACGTCACGCAGAAGAGACAGCCGAGGAAAAAGAACGACCAAGTTCCGGATGATGCGCGGCTCGCGGACTCCGTTCAAAGACAACCGAGGAAGAAGAAGGACAAAGTCCTGGATGATGCGCAGCCTGTTCAGGAAAGACAGCCGAGGAAAAAGAACAGCAAGGCTCTGGATGTCAATCAGGAGACCTTCATTGGTGGAGGCTTAGGGTAACGCGTTCAGTCTCGGGAAGAGGTTGCAGAAGAGAATTGTTTGAGGTTTGGCATTCAAACGTTGATCGTGAGATGCTATTGGTGAAGGAAGTATCGCAGGACGTTTCACCCAGTGGGCAGGTTGTAGAGGGGGTTCAGGGTTCAAGGTGGCATTTGCTCGAAGTTAACCAGCCTGAGGTTGGACGAAGAGTGGCAGGCCCCTCGTGTTGGACGGACGCTTGGCGGATGTCCACAATATTTACCGGTATAGCTTCGACTTGATCTTCAGTAGTAACTTACCTCCAACTTGAGATTGCATTTACAATAAGCACACCGAGTTCTGGTCTTCGTGGGAAGTAAGATCATCCATCTCCATGAAAGATTCGATCGGGATCTTGGGCCCTGCGGTTTGGTCTGCGTTAGCTCTTCCGCCTCCTTCTCCGTCGACTTTTTGATCGCTCTCACTTTCATGGCCAGTCTCGAAATCATCTGAGAGAACACGGATATGTACCAACTTGTGGTATACCATTATTTGTGATGGCGGTGTGGAAATAGCTTGACGGTGAAAGTTTGAGCTTGACTAGAAGACAGCATGGAAGATGTATTCGCTCACCCCCATTGCCAGACCGTCCCGACTACTATCTGATCTCTTTATCGCGTAAAGAAGTGCCATTGTGAATCTAGATCAGATCGACTTAACTGCTCCATTTACTACCCGAGGTTTCTGTGAACTCCAGGACATAGGCGTATTGAAATGTTGGAAGAGTGTGCATATAGGCACCCCACTTTGCTCAAATTGACCTTCTTCTCGTTTTTTTCCTCTTCAATGAGGCGTCCAAGTCGTATGCCCGAGCATCCTCCCTTATCATACGCAAAAGTCTAGACCTACCTAACCGTTATGCAATGGATGTGCATGTGCCTAACGTGAGAAGAAAGGGATGAGGATACGCATCAACAACATGTTACTACTCAGCGTCACGGTGCGGGCCGGGAAGGTGAAAAGAGCGCGCCTTTGCTGGTACCTTTTTTTTTCTAATTGAACGATCAACCACTTGTCCAGTGTGATGGTACTCATCAACGATGTGCCGGCGGGTGCATCAAGTGCGATCCGGGCTGAAATAAAGACAACGTGAACGGCCAAAGTCTTCCTAGAAATTATGTCATGCACATTCAACCGTACGGGTATCGAGAGGGCCGACGCGTGTATATTCGGGTGCTTCGTGCAGATGCGTACTTTAGAGTCGATAGCCCGCTTGTATCGAACTAAAGATCTGGTCAACATGAACTATTACATAATGACGTTGTGCGAGAAAATCCAGTTTCATACTTATCTAAGGAAACTTATAGATAGATAACACACACTGTGAGTGCCTTCACTAATCCTCCGTGTCCAAAAAGGACTCGACCAAGACCTTCGCCTTCAGGGCCGTCATCTTCTGTTTCCTACCCTTCTCCCACAATGTTCCCACTGGTACCCGCTTTATCAACCCCAAGTGAGTCGCACACAATACCGATGCGTTTTGGACCCCAGTCTGATCGCCATCCGTGTCTTCCATGTTCTTGCTTTCAAACTTCTCGCCAGGCCGAACGACGAGGATCTCGAAGTCGCTCGATATTATTTCATCAAAAAGCTTGTTGAGACGCCCAGCAAGCTCGACGAGCAAGGCTATTTTCTGCTCGAACTTGGATGTAACCTTTGATGTTATGTCGGATTGAGCAGCGGTGCAGCCGGCAGCCAACAGGATGTCGGAAAAACCTGCGATGATCCCTTTGACGAGCAACTCCGGGTGGCTAACCCAATTGTGAACGATGTGGACGCGCGCGAGCGAACGCCAACGTCCAGAGACGACCTGCGCCTCTATCATCCATTTTTTTTTCGTCAACTGGAACAAGAAACAAATTCGAGCGTTTTTTTCCTCACCTACTCCACGCAAACTCTGGTATATGGAGTTGATGAATGCATTATGTCCTGCTTCAAAGACCCAAGAGGACGCAGTCTGTCCAAGAGCGGATGCGAGGTAGGCTTGGAATGCGATTTGGAGTAACATAGGGATATTCTCTGGCGTTTTCGTTCCCAAGGATTTCGCCAAAACCTGGCCTATGGTTCCTGAAGCCCTCTGCACAGCAATGATCTGTTCCTTCGTCGCGTTCGTCGTCACTTTCTTAAACTCGAAATCCTCCGCCAAGCAGTCAGCCATATAAGTGGTACTCTGCTGCACCTCTGCATTCAACCTCTGGAGAGCGTTGATAACATCTGAGTCGGAGGATTTATCTGTAGCAGTGAGGAAGCTATTTGAGCTTTCCAGGTCTCTCGATTGCACTTCGCAACGCTTCTGGAGATCAGCGATTTGAGAATAAGAAATTGAGAGCTCTCGCCGAAGTTTCTCGATTTCTTCGGATTCAGTCGTAGTCTCCTCTACATCCTTGACGACTACAGACTTTAGTTTATCGCCTTCAGCGGAGGGTGAGGTGGCGCGGAGATCTTTCTCTTCATGTTGCATGGTCCCTGGGTGAGAGTGACCGTCGCAAACGGAGCTGGGCAGGGTCACCTGCGATGTGCTCGCCATCGTGGTCGGCTCTGTCCTGGGATTTCTGCGCATAGGAAAGAGGTTCTTAAGGCGGCTTATGAAAGTATTTGCACGCGGGGGCTCGGTGTGTACTCTACGCAGGGTGTTCCGTTCTTCCTCTCCTGTGTTGGCACTAGACGGGGATAAATGTGTCTATTTTTGAAGATGAGTTGGGCACTGTACACCACAAGAAAAGTACTTGCTCTACCTTAAATGCAACATGTCTTTCGCACTCCTTTTGCGCCCCCGCATCGGCACCCATGCGCTGCTCGACACCGCCAGCGGTATCATGGGAACTCGAGGCCACTAGTTCGTGCTTATCGACATCGATGCGTACTAGGGAGGTACTGTCGCTTTCTGCCATAGGTTGGTTGGCTACCTGAGCCAATGGCAAAGGGTGCCGATCGTTCCCCCTGTCGACGACCTCAGATGAGTGCGAATTGGACTGTAATCAGAAAATGGTGATCAGCTTGCACCATTGCCCTCTGCGCGTGCTTGTCGCCGTACCGTAGTGTTCTTTGCGCCCACAGGCTGGGCTGGCGACACCTTGTGGTTCGGGGATTTCCTGGGACACGTACCTTGCCTACGAACCAAACTCGGTGGATACGATGGGTGGCACCACGGTTTTAGGGAGACGTAGACACCGGAGAATGTAACATTATAGTGTCCGTTCTTATTCGCGCTTCCATTAATGGCACGAGGCTGGTACGCGGCTCAGCTCCGCGAGGGGTTCCTCGTTTCTGGAAGGCCCTTTTGCTTTCCGAAGCGCCACTCTTTTACTTTCCGATGGCCATAGCATTCGAATTCTGTCGACGCGTTCTACGGAATCCAACCCGGTCTTCAAGCTTCAAGTCCAGACAGACTCCAATTTCCTTTGACAACCATCTCCTTGGACCGGTGCCCGTACTAGCACCACATCACATTAAGAAGCGCACAACGGTGTCAAAATGGGCTTGTCCCTAAAAGGATACTTTGTGAGTCATTTTTCAATGAACTGACCGGGATTTCACTGTGGGTGTATACGGATACTAATGCATCCGCGGTGATTTCAGTGCACACCGCATACAGACCCCTGTAGCGTGGGGATGGCAGGATTTGAATATAATGTGCTGCGCTGGTGGACGCCGGAGGCGAAATTGATCTTGCAATGCGGATCACCTGGAGGATGATGACTGCGTGTTCATCCAGCCACTCACCTATGAAACAACGTCTGTAATGTCATGGGGTGTTTCCGGAAGGTCTTGGCAGGTGGGTGGCTTGCCGTATACTGGGGGAAACCCCACTAATTGAGAGGCCTGCATGGCGCACAGCCCATCCTGTCACGACGCTATGTAGTGTTATTCCCATCGAAGCACGCGAGAGTGAAATGTACGACCCACAGCTAGGACACCCACATCAGCGCACGCTTGGCAGCTGGAGAACGCGATAGAGCGGAGCACTGAGCCTCCGATTCCACTGTCGTGCGGTCGAGTGGGGTAACCTGAGGGACACCTTGAACACGTTCGTGGCAAACGAAAAGCGGTGACTCAACTTGAAGGCTAGGGCTCGGATATGTAATTGGTGCTCAGAAAGCATGATTTACACTTGCAGGACTCGTCCAAGGTGTTCAAAGTTGTAGTCTCGGACCGCCCGCTTTCGCAGCCGTCTCGTAGAAGCTTGAATACCCCGGCCGGCGCCAAAACTTCACTGTAAGCATTACCGTGACTCTGTTATGTCGAGAAATTTACAAGCTGCGATACTTACTACACGCTCAGTACTTGGCCGTTGCCGGGCCTCAGGCTAAGGAACGTCTGTAACACATTCGTGATCAAAGTAATGATCGTATACCTAAGTAATATTACCTTGACTCGGATGAAACTGCTGGCGTACCTGTACATAGTTGCCAGTTGTCGCCATAAAATTTACTCCTGCTATGTTACGCGGCTGTAGCACACTGCACCGCTGTAGCTCAATAACGATATGTACAGTAGTAGTTTTGTGCTTGGCTACCGACTCACCCACCTACTTCTGAGTACAATTTCAAGTTCTGTACAAAATCGGCCCGTGCGCGTGAGTCATGATACTCCGCCAGGTACCCCGTTATCACCTGCCACTCCATTTGTCTTCTTGGGCTGGATCCTCATCCGGCATATCAGTGCGTATGATTGTCGTCCTTTCTTGATCTAGTGTGGTTGTCTTTGCCTTCACCCTTTTCCTCACTTCGTCTTCGTCCTATCTCCGTCCCATCATCCGTGGCTTAGGTTGGCAATACACTTCATATCCAACGCGGCCTCGTGTACGATTGTTATAAGTTACAGCCCGTTCGACGAAGGCGTCGCGTCGCTTTGAGGCCGCACTGACACCGTGCGCCCGCGCATCCGGTCCCCGAATTTCCGTTCGGGTAATGGTACGTGTCCTGGCAGACCAAAGTAAAGGTTGCTGTGGAGACACGCGCTTACTATGCGTCCCTAGCCACAAGGCATCAGCAGTGGCCGCCGCCTCTCGTTTGACCTATCCCGCCTTCCCTGCCCTGACCATCGCCGCCGTCATCGACGTGTCAACAGTGCTCTCCAGCGGGACGCTCACGCAATAGACGCGTGGCACGGACGACTTGTGGCACTCAAAGACTTCCAGGATGACCTTACCGCCGTCCTGGGCGGCCGCGACGTCCTCTACCAACTCGACCCACCGCTGTCTCTGGCCCCGCCAACACCAACACCAACCTCGCCCGGCCAGGCCAACTCCGAGTCTGCGGAGCCCACCTCGTCACAAAAGAACGCGAACTTGACGCCCATCGGATTCAGATCAGCACCGCGCGGGACAGTTCCAGGGTGCGCTGTCGTACCTTGATCGGTTGCGGTTGGGTCTGAGGGGAGATGGGGAAATCGTGTTAACTTATCCATCTGAGGGCTGGCACTGGTGTCGGTTTCATCTCCGCTACTAAGATGCCAAGAGTTCGTGGTGCCCTCGGCTCATCACCTGTTCCCCACTACCACCGTTTCTCGCTTACCACCGCAACCACGCCCACGCCATGGGCTGGTGCGTACAAGCATTGCATGTACCCCCACTCCCATCGCCCGCACTCACCAAGTCGCCGTCACCTATACGTGCACGCTGAGTGCATTTGTATCCAGCCCACGTTGCTCACAGTGCCTGCACCATGCGCACATATTGCCTCCTCCCCTCGTATTGATGCACTGGCTCCACCCTCACGCGCACGCATGGAGCCTACTCACCTCCGTAGTGTGCGCACTACATATGGATGCCGCCCGATCACCTTGCACTGCCCAGTGCGTAGTGTGGATACTGTGCGGTCGCATCGCGTTGTCCAGTGTATGGTGTATGTATGTTGTCCATTCTCCCTGCCACCGCACGTCAACCACCGTCATGCATGGAACCACTTCCGCCATTCCGTCCAGCTTCTGCATGCCCAGCATTCATGGAGCCCGCCTATCCCCCTTTATCCACAGTGTGTGCACGGTGCATGTACCTACGTTCAGCTTTAAGATATAATTTGGGTACTAGAGAATATAGCTCTTGCTACGTAGTAAAAGTTAAAGGGGCCAAATGGGGTCGGTTTACATAAGCATAGAAAAGGCTCACGGTCAACTTCTACGTCATAGTAGTCGAGTCACGAGGCTTACCCAGCGCACGAACTTGTCCATTTGATATTAGTTGCCCAGCGTATGATAACGCTCGAGACCAGAGAGCGTGCACAAGTGCACGCTACGATAAGCAAAGCGCTGAAACACGTCAAATTATTTACAGATCTACCTTCGTTCATTTCCGTCACAGCATTTAAGGTAACGGCAAATTCCGAGTATACCCTAACCACAAGCCAGAGTCCCGGGTCATGCGAAGTTGCGAACTGACGGTTCATTTCTGGAGAAAGGAGGTTTGGACGGGTACGCAAATTCGGCAACATGTGCAACTGACGGCTGGTGGAGGTAGTCGCTCATCAATGTCACAAGTAAGGGAATCGTCTTCAACGTACGCCTATACTTTTCATTTCCTCAGTCCGACCGTCTGGCGGCTCCATGCAATCCTCAAAGTCGTCAAACAGGTTGAGTTGCCAACCGCGATAGAAGCACACAGACATTTTGACATCGTCCTCATGCAGAAGGAATGAATGCCCCTTTGGCTCTGGGGTCTGTGAACAGCTGTGGTTATGCTGGAACAAGGTATCTAGTGACTCATCTCCAACTCATACCCTCACCATCACGGTTGCCCTGTTCCCACGTGCACAGTGCTACCCCAGTGCCCAGAGTAATTCTATTTCCATGATCTTCTGGGATGTGCCTCCTGATCTTCCTTCACACTTCCCTTTGCAGCCATATCGTCAACAGGTGATTATCCAACAGGTTGGGCAGAGGGATAGAGATCGAAAACGTCTTGCGGAGCTCCCCCGGCGCTTTTTCGAAGTGGGAAATTAAGAAGAGGCAGTGGTGAGTTCTTCAGTGATACTTGATCAGGGTTAATTGCATGTACAGGCGTCAGGCATGAAGCGTGCTAGGTTGTCGTTGGATCAAATGTTGTAATAATGATTTTTGAGATCTTGAGCGTTTATCACCATGAGGTTGTCACATAGACAATCCCATACCGGCCATGGAAATTCCTCCTACCCTGCGGCGCTTTTATGGTGACTGGCCTATATATTCTCTATCGCCGCCTTCTCTCTCAAACTAACAAACTATGCCAAACCTTAAGCCGCACGATGGGCCTGCAAGACTCGTTGTGGCATTCGACATTGGTACGACCTTTAGCGGTATCTCGTACTGTATTCTCGAACATGGACAAGTTCCCGAGGTTAATGGAGTCACGAAGCAAGCTCTTCATTGCTTTCTATTGATCTCCCTTGACTGGCTTTAGGTTTCCTGCACAGGGACAAGTTGGCGGTGACGCCAAAGTGCCGTCTCTCTTATACTATGACAAGAGTGGTAACGTCAAAGCGGCTGGCGCTGAGGTGAACACTGAGAGCGTAATCGAGGCCGCGATGACCGAAGGATGGACGAAGGCTGAATGGTTAGTTATTCGTGGCGTCAATAGAACTCATACTCATCCATGAAATCCAGGTGGAAGCTTCACCTCCGTCCGAAGCATTTAGCCTCCTCTATTAACCGG